>ONZH01029617.1:0-242444 GCA_900303285.1 Rhinella marina | reverse complement strand
CTCTTATACCAGTAGTATCCACAGCGCCCATTCTTCTCTATACTGCGGCAATAGTGTCTGATGAAGGCCTGGATAGGACGAAAACGTTTACACATTAATCTGTAAATGCCGTGAATAAAAATAAAACTAACAAGCAACTCAAGATTGGCTGTTATTACTTCATTTAGTTGATCTGGGGTGGGAACCCTATAACAGCCAGAAGCAAGGTGCAACGAAAATTATTATATTAGCTGTTGGACAGGCAGGAGCGTGATTAAAAGCCCTTATCAGGGCTACTATAGTGCAGTACAGTGATAGCTTTACTACAATATAGACTTTACAGAGAACGGCTGCTGTATTCAGGGATAGCTGCTGGAGTAGGGACAGAGAGAGGCATTAGTGGTGTATTAGGTGCTCTGCTACATACCAAACTATATTTGGCACTACTGCTGTGTACCTTTGAACTATAAAATATATAGGCCTTATAATTGGCAACTGTACTGTGTGTTCTCTTGCAAAATAATTTAAATACCTGGTGTTAATACCCACCGTCTGAACAGTTAGTACACGGCTGTGTACCTTGAACTATAAAATATTTAGGCCTTATAATTGGCAACTGTACTGTGCGTTCTCTTGCAAACTAATTTAAATACCTGGTGTTAATACCCACCGTCTGAACAGTTAGTACACGGCTGTGTACCTTGAACTATAAAATATTTAGGCCTTATAATTGGCAACTGTACTGTGCGTTCTCTTGCAAAATAATTTCACGGCTGTGAAGGCAAAATATTGTAACAAAAAAAAAATAAAATGCGGAGGGGGGCTAGCGGAATAGGACGAGGACGGGGGCGCGGAAATGCTGTTGGGGGCCTTGTTGAAGCCAGTGGGGATACAATGCGTGCTGTTGAGGGTCAGCCAGGATCCCGCTCATCCAGAATCCCTGCCTTTATGGGACAGTTAAGCAGGGGGCGGGTTACACCGCTGTTGAGGCCTGAGCAGGTTGAACAGGTGGTGCAATGGATAGCCGATAGCGCTTCCACACAGTTGTCCACCAGCCAGTCATCCACACAGTCTCACTCTGACCCTCCTTCCTCCACACCTGGCCAACAGAGTCATCCCACCATTGACCCCTCCCAGGAGCTCTTTTCGGGTCCTTTTTCAGATGTGCCGGAAGAATCCCAGGAGCTAGCAGAGGAATTTTGTTTGTAGTGATGCCCAAACACTTGAGTTTTCGCCATCTCCTGCTGATGTGGACCCTGAGCCAGCATCTGTTATCATGAGCGATGATGATGATGATGATGAGACGCAGTTGCCATCAAGGGAGGCTGTTGGAATGTCCAGTGGGCAGGAGGAGGAGCAGAGTGAGGAAGTGGAAGAGGAGGTGGTGGATGACTAAATGACCGACCCCACTTGGCTAGGGGTGATGTCCAGCGAGGAAAGCAGTGGAGAGGTGGTGGTCTGCGCAGCACCGAAAAAGGCAGCAAGAGGCAGAGGGATGTCCAGAGGCAGAGGGATGTCCAGAGGCAGAGGGATGTCCAGAGGCAGAGGGATGTCCAGAGGCAGAGGGATGTCCAGAGGCAGAGGGATGTCCAGAGGCAGAGGGATGTCCAGAGGCAGAGGACAGTCCAGACAGAGAAGTGAGGCCACAGCCAGCAGGGCCGAAGCTGTTCCCGGCAGCGGGCAGTCGCGCGAAGCTCCCCCATCGAGGCCTCGTACTTCTGTGGTGTGGAGATTTTTTAATGTTTGTGCGGATGACAAACTGAGCGCGGTTTGCACACTCTGCCACTCAAAACTGAGTAGGGGCTCTGAGAAGAGCAATATGACCACCTCAGGCATGCGGCGTTACTTGGAATTCAAGCACTGGGCTGAGTGGGAGAGAGCAAACGCAATCCAACCTGCGCCCGGTCTTGCTGCCACTGCCTCTTCCCCTTTGTTGTGTGCTGCCACTCGCGGTCCAGACCTCCAGCCAGGACACCTCCACATCTGCCTCTGCCTCGGCTACTTTGGGGCCTTCTCCTTCAGCCTCCCCTTCCCTCGCCTCTTCGCCTGCACCTTCACACTCCTCGTCCCAACAACTGTCCATCTCGCAGGCGTTCGACCGCAGGCGGAAGTACGCCTCGAGTCACCCCCAAGCCTTAAACTGCCACATCTCCAAACTGCCACATCTCCAAACTGCTGGCCCTGGAGATGTTGCCGTTTAGGCTTGTGGAGACGCAGGCCTTCCGCGACCTGATGGCGGCTGCCGCACCTCGCTATTCCGTCCCCAGCCGCCACTACTTTTCCCGGAGTGCCGTCCCCGCCCTGCACCAGCACGTGTCGCGTAACATCAGGCGGGCCCTGAGGTACGCAGTCAGCGCAAAGGTCCACTTGACCACCGACTCGTGGACAAGCGCTTGCGGCCAGGGACGATACATATCTTTTACGGCACACTGGGTGAATGTTGTGGAAGCGGGGGACGGGGGTGGCCAACAGAGACGGCCCCTACCTACCACCCCGCCCAAGATTGCCCAGCATGGGTTCTGGATAAACCGCCCCTCCTCCTCCCTTGCCTTAACAATCGGCCCTCAGCTGCTTGGGCTGGAAGCGATTGACAGCACTGGCGCGGCGGAGACGTCAGCAAGGCCGGTGCTTAAGGCTCATCAGCTTGGGCGACAGGAAGCACAGCGCCCCAGAGTGTGGAGGGACGCCATATTTGCAGCAGACGGAGATGTGGCTGTCGCCGCTAGCAGCTAGGGACCAGGCCCATGGTCGTGTGCGGTAAGGCCGTAACCTGGTTGGCGGGCTCTGGAGCTTGCCGAAACTCAATCACGTACCATGCCTGGCCACGTTTTTTAATCTGGTAGTCCAAAAATTTCTAAAGACTTACCCCAACCTGGCAGAGCTACTGGTGAAAGTGCGGCGCTTGTGCGCTCACTTTCGGAAGTCAACTGTAGCTGCTGCTAGCTTAAAAAAACTCCAGCAACGCCTCCATTTGCCTGAACATCGGCTGTTGTGCGACCTGCCGACTCGCTGGAATTCCACCTATTCCATGTTGGCCAGGGTGTGTGAGCAGCAGAGAGCATTGATGGAGTACCAGATTATGAATCCACGCGTGCCTCCAACTCAGCTCCCTCAGTTTGCCAACCACGAGTGGCCATGGATGGCAGACATATGCGATGTACTGCGTATCTTTGAGGAGTCCACCAAGAAGGTCAGCAGCGAGGACGCTATAGTGAGCGTAACCATCCCGCTCCTAGGCGTCCTTAAAGAATCGCTCATCGCAATAAGGGAGAACGCATTGCACGCAGAGGAGACGGGGGTAGGAGGAGACGCAACGGAGCTACACAGTCAGACCACACTTTTGTCTGCTTCACGGTGGCAGTTGCAGGAGGAGGAGGATGAGGAGGAGGAGGACGACGACGTGGAGGTGGCTGTGGAAGAGGAGGAGGATGCTGGCGGCGAGGGTAGCAGTCAGGCTGTGTGGTTCAGCGCGGATGGGGCGGAGAGGAGGCGGAAGAGGAAGAGGAGGAAATGGCAAGTGATCCTTCTGGTGGGGGCAGTGAGGTCATGCCTATTCAGAGTCTGGCACACATGGCTGACTTCATGCTGGGCTGCTTTTCCCGGGACACACATGTTGTCCGGATTGTGGAGAACAAACTGTACTGGGTCTTCGCACTCCTGGACCCCCGGTATAAAGATAACGTCTCCTCTTTTATTCCGGTAGAGGAGAGGACGAATCGATTGCTGGAATACCAGAGGGAACTCGTGCAGAACATGATGGAGATTTTCCCACCCACCATCGCTGGCGGCAGAGAGGAGAGGGTCTCCCAGAGTCCCACAACATCCATCAGGCCCACAGCCACCAGGGGAACACTCTCCAAGGTGTGGGACACGTTCATGGCACCCCCTCGTGCAACTTCCATCACTGCGGGGCCCGCTATCAGCAGGAGGGACAAGTATCAGCGGATGTTGCGGGAGTACCTGGCAGACCGTACCCCTGTTCTCCCCGATCCCTCGGCGTCCTACACTTACTGGGTCTCCAAGTTGGACACGTGGCTGGAACTGTCCCTGTACGCCTTGGAGGTGCTTGCCTGCCCTGCCGCCAGCGTGCTATCAGAAAGGGTGTTCAGCGCAGCCGGGGGCATTATTACCGATAAGCGCAGCCGCCTGTCAACCGACAGTGCCGACAGGCTGACGCTAATCAAAATGAACAGCAAGTGGATTGACCCGGACTTTGCTTCTCCAACAGTGGAAAGCAGCCAAAAGTGAAGTGCCATCTGTATGAAGTGCCATTTCCTCCTCCACCTCCTCCTCCTCCTCCTCCTTAACCGCCGTAAAATTGCTCCGTAAATAAGAAAAATTTATATATTTATGGCTCACCTCTTGGGCCTCCACATAATTTTTAAGAGGTCTCACCTCTTGGGCCTCCACATAATTTTTAAGAGGTCTCACCTCTTGGGCCTCCACATAATTTTTAACAGGTCTCACCTCTTGGGCCTCCACATAATTTTTAACAGGTCTCACCTCTTGGGCCTCCACAAAATTTTTAACAGGTCTCACCTCTTGGGCCTCCACAAAATTTTCCATGAGCCTTTGGCCAGCCCACGGCCTCTTCCTGCCTTTTTGCGGTCCTACGCATCCCTCAACATCCCCACTGCTTTACCTGCTAGACATGACACTGGGCCAGGTCGGGTCACTGACATCTCTAGCGCCAACAATTTGGGCATTTTAAGGCTTCTGCATGTGTTTGAGTTGTTTTTACATTTTAAAGAAGACATGTCTGACCACATCTCACACACACACACACAATGACAATTAGGGGTGGGGTCTATTTGCTTTCCCCCTTGCCTATGCCATCTGTGGTTGTCATAGGCAACATGATTTTAAGGGGTGCAGAATTTCATCTTTTTGTCTAGTTTGGCTTGGGGTCCATGGCAATGTAGAGGAAAGAAGGTTTCCTTGTATGGTCTCACTTTACAGAGAGGTTATATTGTGTTTGGAGTGTATTGTTGAGAGGCTGTGATAGTGGCGTAATAGTGCGACTTGGGCGCGTTATATGCACCCAGACATGCTTCCCCTGCTGTCCCAGTTGCATTCCAGCAGTGTTGGCATCCTTTTCTGAGGTTTCAGGGTGGACTTGGTGACCTCCAAGTGGTCGAATTGAGATTTCCAAGTGGCGAGCATTTTTTTCCCATAGACTTTAATGGGATTCGATATTCGGTCGAATAGTCGAATTTCGCGGTCTATTCGAATCGAATTTCGAACTTTCGAATATTTCACTACTCGCTCATCTCTATTAACCCCTTTACTCCCAGTGTTTTTTTTTGTTTTGTTTTGTTTTACATTTTTTCACTCGCTGGCAAGACTTATTTCAGGTTTCCATTTACAAGCTTGTTTTTTGTGGGACAAGTCGTACTTTCGAATGGCATCGTATAATATTGCTTACAATGTAGAAAGAACTTGGGAAAAAAATTCAAATTGGGTGGAATTGGAAAAGAAATGCAATTCCGCCACAATAGTCTTTATTTCTACAGCGTTCCCTGTGCGTTAAAACTGAACCGTTACCTTCATTCTCCAGGTCATTATGATTACAGAGATGACACATTTGTAAGGTTTTTCTTGCATTTTAATACTGTCAGGGTCTCCATAGGAACCTATCTTTGTCAGCCTTGGATCCATTCAGGAGGACCAAGGCTGCCGCACATACTATCCAGTTCCCTGCCAGTTATCCAGCTGTAGCATGTCCTAGAGCAGGGATAGGCAACCTCCGGCACTCCAGCTGTTGTGAAACTACGACTCCCAGCATCTATGCTTGGTATTCTCTTCTCAGAACTCTCACAGAAATGAATGGAGCATGCTGGGAATTGTAGTTTTATAACAGCTGGAGTGCCGCAGGTTGCTGATCCCTGTCCTAGAGCATGCGCTTTTGTTTTTTTAGCTATTTGACCATGGCATCTAAGGGGTTAAATGTCTGAAATCAATGTCATTGTTGACTGCTTACATTGGTCCCAGGTCTCTGCTGTCTAAAACTATGGCGCTCACTGCACTTGTGAGTGCGCACCATCTTTAAAGTCCCATCCAGCGCTGTACACATACAGCACAATGCGGGAAGGGGTTAAAGAAGCAAAAAGACGTAGGGAGATCTGTGCTTCTTCCCAATACACAAGTTAAAGGGGTTGCACAGGATTATAAAAACATGGCTGCTTTCTTTCTGAAACTGTGCCACATCTGTCCATGGGATGTGCCTGGAATTGTAGCTCCTCTCCTAGGGCTGAGCTGCCGTATTACATGCAACCTTTCACAGCGTGTCACTGGATCTAAATTGAAACTTAACTTTAATTAAAATATAAATGTGGTCAAATGTCAGCAAGTATTGTCTGTACACCAATCTCCTGGATAGGGGATAACTATTAGATCGGTGGGGTCCTACTGATCACAAGAACGGAGGCCCCATACCCCCTGCAGCCCCCCTGAAATGAATGGAGCAGCCAGTCGCAGATGCACGTGGCTGCCCCATTCATTTCTATTGGGGGTCCGGAGATAGCAGAGTACAGTGCTCCACTATCTTCAGAATTCCCTGTAGAAATGAATGGAGCGGCCACACTCTAGCACGACCGCCCACTCCCTTCATTTCAGGGGGCCTGCAGGGGGTACAGAGGGCCCCTGTTCTCATGATCGGTGAGGGTCCCAGAAGTAGGACCCTCACCAATCTAATAGTTATCAGGGTCCTACTGCAGGGATCCTGTGGATAGGGGAAACATTAATCTATCTGGAATACCCCTTTAACAGCTTATACTTGTCTTTTGTAGGCTATTGAACATCCCGTTCTTACAAATGAGATTCCTCGTCCGATTCCCCCACGGTCCTTTTTGACCAAACCATTCCTAGGTATTATCGTGGGAGGCATTCTACCTTTCGGATGCATTTTCATTCAGGTGTTTTTCATTCTCAGCAGCATTTGGTAAGTGTCTGCACGAATTCAGTCATGGTCTTTGGACACCTGAGAATTGATGGCAAATGTTTTCCTTGGATATTGGCAGAAGTGAATAAAACTATGCTGCCTCTAATGGTACCAGATATAAGACGGCGGTCCTATACGTCAATGTTCGACCTTTTAAACAGGCCTAGAGACATGACTTGGATAATAATTAATCCAGCGTGTCCTCTGCAGACATCTGTTTCGGGGGGATTACTCCTCATCAGTGCAGAGCAGACTTAAAGAACTCCCTACAAAAATTTTATTCCATGTCCTGCTAGAAATGTACATGATATAATCTGTAGTGAATGTTATTTTCTTACCAGTGTCTGATTTTTTGACTTCTATCATCCTGAAGTTTCTTGTCTGTGTTATGTGACCAGCAATTAGATCCACCAACTCACACATAGACTTATGTGTGGACAGGAAGTCTAATTCTCTATGTATTCCTTTGAGACTGAAAGTGAGGCTCCCATAGGAATGAATAGAGCAGTTTCTGTCCTGGGTCAGTTGGAGGTCAGGGAGTTGGTCACATGACCCAGCTACAATAAGGCTACTTTCACACTAGCGTTAGCACGGATCCGGCACCTAAAGGGTGCCAACGGATCCGTGCTAACGCTTTACATGTGTGGAGCCGGAGCAGCGCTCCGGCCCCACACATGACACACATTGACAAGACATTGACACACAAGATACATACATACTCACATACTCCAGGGACGCCGGCAGAACGTCTTCACGCGCCTCCTGCGTGCAGTGATGACGATTCCCCACAGCGCCCTCTGCTGGGCACAGTGGGGAACGTCATAGCTGCGCGCAGGAGGCGCGTGAAGACATGCTGCCGGCGTCCCTGGAGTATGTGAGTATGTATGTCTGTATGTTTGTTTGTTTGTATGTATGTCTGTGTGTATGTAGCCGGATCCGGAATGTCCCCCCATTGGAAATTAATGGAGGACAGATCCGAATTACTGGTGTGTCCACACCAAACGGATCCATCCCCATTGACTTGCATTGGGGGTCATTCCGGATCCGTCTTGGTGCGGATGCCTGGACCGGAGAGCAAACCAGGAAAACAGCTCCGAAGTGCCCAGCTGAAAGTGAAACTAAAAACAGCTTTCTCTCCTGACTCGATTTCTAACAGCTATATCTTCTGATATACTGGATATAATGCTGTTATTTTGGTATCATGTGAAAGGAAGGGATGTCAGCCCCCAAAGAAGGTCAGAACCATTTTTCTATCTGCTACCAATCCCAAGATATGAGCAGCTGAAGCCGCCCTCCGCTCTTCAGTCTGGTTTGCTTTGGGCACTCTCAGCAGCAGAGCTGGGCACTTGGGAACTGTTTTCCTGTAGAATAAAAGTGCTTTTCCTGGACATGTAATACAGACACAGTGTCTGTATTACATGTCCAGTAATGTTTGGGATGTATGTTTGGGATGTGTATTCCATTTTCTGTGGGGCACTGCTGTTAGTTATATTAGTGAAAATGAGGTGACAGACTCCCTCTAGCTCAGAGGCTTAGGTCAGGATTTAGGGAATATCTCCTTATGGATGGGCCTTAAACAGTGTGAGGAGCCAGGCAATGCCTTATATCTGGTCGCATCAGAGGCAGAGCTCATTTGCTTACTTTCTTCCCAGAATTCCAGAGGAGCATGTATGGCCTCGCGTCTAAGGCGCTTTCCATAAGGAGATGTAGTATCCTCTGAATCCTGACCTAGGCCTCTTACTCGGTCCCTAATCAGTGGGACTGTGATGCAGCTCCTTGCACAGGGGGTGTTGTAGTGAATATAGATGAAGGGGACACCACGGAATTAGAATTGCAGCCCCTTCATTCTCATCATCGATTCGGGTCCCAGAGATCAACGCTCCACTGATCATAATGGCATGTCCTAGAGATAAACCATCACTTTACAACATGGGAATGCCCCTTTAATTGATCTATGCGAGTACTTTGTGAAATGAGTGGAAATGAGTAAAAGTGAATTCTATTATGTTAGATAAATATAATTAATTAGAATGTAACATGTAATGCTCTATATTTTGCCCCCTTTCAGACGAGCGGGTGTCACACTGTGGACTTGCAGCGTGACACCCGGCCTGAACTTCCAGCACTGCCGGGGTCGCATAGCATCATATGTTGCTATGTAACCCTTACAGTTCTGGAATGTATTGGATAACACTGACAGCATTATATCTATTGATAACAGGGACTACAGCTGTAAAGTGAGGGCTTAACCTGCACCTGATATAATTTAGCACCCATAGAGCGCACATCTGCACTGGGGGTTCTAGCAAAAAAGAACAATAAAGCTGCATGCTACCAGCAGCCTCCCTGTCAGAACTAGGGCTGATGTTAGGTCTGATGGGGGCACGGTGGGCTGATGTTAGGTCTGATGAGGGCACAGTGGGCTGATGTTAGGTCTGATGGGGCACAGTGGGCTGATGTTAGGTCTGATGGGGCACAGTGGGCTGATGTTAGGTCTGAGGGGGCACGGTGGTTTGATCTGAGGTCTGATGGGGGCACGGTGGTTTGATCTGAGGTCTGATGGGGGCACGGTGGGTTGATCTGAGGTCTGATGGGGGCATGGTGGGTTGATCTGAGGTCTGATGGGGGCACGGTAGGCTGATGTGAGGTCTGATGGGGGCACACAGATTTTTTGTGGTTTATTTTTTCGGCATGGTATCGAGTATCGAATACTTTTTCTTGGTATCGACATCGAATCAAAATTTTGGTATCGTGACGACTCTAGTCAGAACCCCATCTGACCTCAGATCAGCCCTTTCAGACCTCCATCAGCCCTTTTAGATCCCCCTCAGACCTCCATCAGCCCTTTTAGATCCCCCTCAGACCTCCATCGGCCCTTTTAGATCCCCCTCAGACCTCCATCGGCCCTTTTAGATCCCCCTCAGACCTCCATCGGCCCTTTTAGATCCCCCTCAGACCTCCATCGGCCCTTTTAGATCCCCCTCAGACCTCCATCGGCCCTTTTAGATCCCCCTCAGACCCGCCCTTTTCCCCCAACCCATCGGCCCTTTTAGATTCCCCCTCAGACCTCCATCGGCCCTTTTAGATCCCCCTCAGACCTCCATCGGCCCTTTTAGATCCCCCTCAGACCTCCATCGGCCCTTTTAGATCCCCCTCAGACCTCACATCGGCCCTTTTAGATCCCCCTCAGACCTCCATCGGCCCTTTAGATCCCCCTCAGACCTCCATCGGCCCTTTTAGATCCCCCTCAGACCTCCATCGGCCCTTTTAGATCCCCCTCAGACCTCCATGGCCCTTTTAGATCCCCCTCAGACCTCCATCGGCCCTTTTAGATCCCCCTCAGACCTCCATCGGCCCTTTTAGATCCCCCTCAGGACCTCCATCGGCCCTTTTAGATCCCCCTCAGACCTCCATCGGCCCTTTTAGATCCCCCTCAGACCTCCATCGGCCCTTTTAGATCCCCCTCAGACCTCCATCGCCCTTTTAGATCCCCCTCAGACCTCCATCGGGCCCTTTTTAGATCCCCCTCAGACCTCCATCGGCCCTTTTAGATCCCCCTCAGACCTCCATCGGCCCTTTTAGATCCCCCTCAAGACCTCCATCGGCCCTTTTAGATCCCCCTCAGACCTCCATCGGCCCTTTTAGATCCCCCTCAGACCTCCATCGGCCCTTTAGATCCCCCTCAGACCTCCATCGGCCCTTTTAGATCCCCCTCAGACCTCCATCGGCCCTTTTAGATCCCCCTCAGACCTCCATCGGCCCTTTTAGATCCCCTCAGACCTCCATCGGCCCTTTTAGATCCCCCTCAGACCTCCATCGGCCCTTTGTAGTCCCCCATGAGGAATTTCAGACCCCCATCAGACTAAAATAAAAAAATCTGCTTACCTCTCCTGCGCCACGGCTCCTCTTCATCTCAGCAGCAGTCTTCCTTCCTTCTTCTCCGGCCAGCTTCTCCGGTCACCTTACTGTGTGCAGCGTCAGGTCATAGTGCGTGCGCTACGTCCTGACACTGTACGGGGTCAGAACAAAAGAAGGAAGGAGCACTAGTCCCAGCAAGATAACCAGAGAGGATAAGTATCTTCCCCGCTCCCGGCACCTAATGTATACTAGTAATCGGTTTATAAGACGCACAGCCATTTCCCCCCTACTTTTGGGGGGGAGAAGTGCGTCTTATAACACGAAAAATGAAGTGCGTCTTATAACACGAAAAATACGGTATCTACAGTAAACAGCAACTCATGCATATCTAATCTTTACTATAGTATTTGTGCTACAGCCTAATTGTGAAAATACCAGGATCAGTCATCACTCTGCCTCGCATTCCCTCATCCACACAGTTGGGCACAGCAGGACCAGATCCAGCTCTCATGCAGCCCGTTTGACTTCTAGTGAATTATTGTTTTTCTGCCGCTATTTAGTGCCGACTAGTTTAAATCGAGGTTTCCTTTTTCATCTGTATGAAATGTAGCTGTAATCCTCTAAGGCAGTGCTAGATGCTTTAAATGAAAGTTTCATGCCTGTGTCATTTGCTGTATTTCATACTCCAATGTTCGGCCTGGCTCCATTATATAGGTCGGTGTGCCTCCCATCATCTTAGGAATGTGCGCCTTGTGGATTGTTCTGTGTTAGACGTACTTATGTGTGTTTTTTCACGGTGTGTATTTTGTTTTGTAGGTCTCATCAAATGTACTCTATGTTCGGTTTCCTGTTTTTGGTTTTCATTTTACTTCTGATAACTTGTTCAGAGGTGACCATCTTGCTTTGTTACTGCCATCTACGCGCAGAGGTACTGATACCATTATATTATACATTATATTATCTGGGTGTTGCCATCTTTTTCCTTATATCTGTTTCAGCATTTTATATTTTCACTGAGCCAATATTAAAGAAGAACTCCCGCAAAAAAATGTTATTTTCTGACCTGTTAGAAAGGTGCATGATATAATCTGTAGTGATTGTCGTTTTCTTACTCACTGTTTCTGTGAGTAAAAACCTCTCTTCTTATTGTACCTGGGTCATGTGACCAACTCCCTGACCTCCAACTGACCCAGGACAGAAAGCCAGTCACTGCTCTATTCAGTCCTATGGGAGCCTCACTTTCAGTCTCATAGGAATACATAGAGAATTAGACTTCCTGTCCACACATAAGTCTATGTGTGAGTTGGTGGGTCTAATTGCTGGTCACATGACACAGATAAGAAACTTGAGGATGATATAAGTCAAAAATGCAGACACTGGTAAGAAAATGACATTCACTACAGATTATATCATGTACATTTCTAGCAGGACGTGGAATAAATTTTTTGTTGGGAGTTCTTTATCTTTTTTTTTTTTTTTTTTTTTTTTTTAGCTCCCTATTTAAAAAATGTTTTGTTTAGGCCACATCTGCATAAGGACCCTCCGGTACTGTATTCTGGCATAGGAGTGGATTACTGGAATTTCCGTATGCTTCGGCTGAACACCACCGAGTCCCTATTCACTATAACTGGATCCACCAGGTTTCTGGCATGAAAATACCACTGCTCCTCTGCCAGAACAGAGTGCAAGAATGGCTTAACACAGATGATGTAGGGTTATTTACCTTCTTATATGGCCTCCTAATGCAGTATTCCCCCACTCCAGTCCTCAGGGCCCACCTAACAGTCATGATTTGAGGATATCCCACAGAATGAAGACCTGTGGTAAGTCCTCATGCAATGAAACTAATTATATCACCTGCTGAATATGAAGGAAATCCTGAAAACCTGACCGTTAGGTGGGCCCTGAGGACTGGAGTTGAGGAGCACTGCCATAGAGTCATTGTTCATCTGTATTTAGCACATCCGCCTTCCATGGTGTCCCTCACTGCTCCAGAAAGCTTTGGATATCACTGGGCCAACTCTGTGGCTTTTTTGACCAGCAAAGAAGAAGCCACCAATGCATGCGCCAGCAGCTAACACTCCAACAAGGAAGCCGGTGTAGTGGTATTCGAAAGGTCCAACCTCCGATGGAAGGCTCTGACAACATATGCCACCCTATAGGCTTAGAACACACTTCAGGCCTGCAGATACATTTAACATATATTCCAGGAGTTTTCCTGCCGTATATGTTAAACGGAGGCCTCTGGTGTACACAGAGCCTGAGCTAGACACTGTACATGCCTGTGGTAGAGATCACATAAGGTAGATGCGCTGTAACAGACTTGCAGGGTAACCCCTTAAAAATCTCAGCATAGCAGTGCAGGTAATATAGTAAAGAGAAGGTAGAGAGCCCCTATACCGTATTACAGACCACAGGGACATTATTTTATCTTCTTAACCAATGACATTTTTACAGCTTTATTATTTTGCTTCAGCCAGTTGATTTTTGTTGCAGTTTAGGTTTATACCTCATGTTAGGTTTTTTTTTTTTTTTTTTTTTTTTTTTTTTTTCTTTCTTATATGACAGATTTTTTTTAAATTTCTTTTACCCTTGGATGGCTATTTGCATCACAGAAACAGCTCCTGTGCCTCTCTGGCTGACTGAGTGATCTAGTTTCAGCTCCAGATTTATGTTCTCAATATAATGAGCACTACATATATGTGGTGATGTTTTCCTACGTTAGGAATGTACCGCCGTTCTCTTTACTGGAATGTTTTCTTCTTTTTTCTTTTCTTTTTTTTATATATAAACAAACCTGTAAAAGGACACAACAGAAAATGGTCTCATTGAAAATTGTTCCATTTCTTGCAGGATTATCGTTGGTGGTGGCGGTCCATCCTAACGAGCGGATTCACTGCTGTTTACGTCTTCATCTACGCTGTACATTTTTTCTTCACTAAGCTTCAAATCACAGGCACTGCCAGCACCATTTTGTACTTGGGGTACACAATGAACATGGTTTTCATTATTTTTCTGCTTACAGGTAAGTAGCAATCATAAAGAAAATTCCCAGGACTATTTGTATAATTTCACTGTTCCGGTTCATAAAATATGTGCAAAGGACATTCAGGGTTATCACCTGGTGTTAGCTGCGAAAAATGATGTTAAATGAGTTGTCCACGTTTGTAACATTGATGACCTATCCTCAGCATGACCTGTCATCAGCTGTTTGAAGAGAACACAGTGCTTATACGAGCACTGCCTTCTCTTCTCTATTTACCTGCGTGCCATTGACATTGCAGCAGTGAGCAGGTGTAATTACAACTCCACCGTCGCATTCGTCGTTTTGCTTATCTGCAATTTGCGGACTGCAAAACACATACAGTCGACTGAATGATCCATTTCTCTGCGTGCTGTAGTACATGACGTGCTTTAGATTGCGTGTATGATAACATCAGTGTTAGGTTAATGTTGTGTTTTTAAATCTCCTTCCACAGTATTCCCAGGTGCCCAGCATCCACTTACCCCCTTTACAGCTCTCCCGGATGCCGGGCATCTCCCCATTCCTTCCACAGCTCTCCCAGATGCCAGGCATCTCCGTATTCCTTCCACAGCTCTCCTGGATGCCGAGCATCTCCGTATTCCTTCCATAGCTCTCCTGGATGCCGAGCATCTCCATATTCCTTTCTCAGATATCCTGGATGCCGGGCATCTCCCCATTCCTCCCACAGCTCTCCCAGATGCCAGGCATCTTCACATGCCTTCCACAGCTCTCCTGGATGCCGACCATCTCCGTATTCCTTCCACAGCTCTCCTGGATGCCGAGCATCTCCCTATTCCTTCCACAGCTCTCCTGAATGCTGGCATCTCCCCATGCCTTTATAGCTTTCCTAGGTGCTGGGCATCTCCCCATTCCTTCCACCGCTCTCCTGATGCTGGGCATCTCCCCATTCCTTCCACCGCTCTCCTGGATGCCGGGCATCTCCCCATTCCTTCCACAGCTCTCCTGGCTCTCCTCAATAGGAATGGAGAGGTTGTTATAGGTGTTATAAACTGAAGTGATACTTTTCAGAATACTTCAGCCACAGATATCTAAATATAAAATGATTCGTCATTGACACCAGTGGTAAGATTTCCTTTTTTCATACCCACCATCATCCACTCTGTTTATACACCAAGGTGTTTAGCTAAAAGCGATCCCGCTGGTGAAATGGCTTCAGTTGCTGTGACTACTGGTTCTTATTCGGAAGCACAGTAAATATTTGCATACAAAGCCAATTTTGCCTCTGTAGCCACCTGTAAAACAATTGCCGCCCGTCTTCTGCAGCACAAGAAAGCCCACTTCACAGGGAAAAAATGTAAATTAATTAATTCCAATCTGCTCCGAAAATGCAGCGAGGCAGTTGTCTGCACGTGTGTTTTCACTTGCCTAATGTATGTTTAGACAGATCCAACCTTAAGCTCTGCTAATTTACTGCTCGTTCTGCCAGCGTCTCAAACTGAGTGGGAAACATTTACTGAATTTCCCTTTTTATTACCGCAAATGTGAGTAGATTACGGCATTTGCAGGTTTTTAAGGAATTTTTAAGGCTGAGTATATATTGCTGAACTTCTGAAGAGAATGAAAGAATGGTACTTTCAGGTTAAAACTGAAGAAGTAGAATTTAGAAAACAAACCAGAAAAACTATCAACGACATTTGGCCTTTTTTTTTTGTCCTTTTCAATTTAAGATTCCTCTCATTCCAGAACAGCATGTTAAAGATCTTACAAGATAACAGCAGTGCATGTCTACTGTATGAACAGATCACCAAAAACGCTTGTTCATTGGGTGAAATGATCGTTAGTGCAGGCACTTAAATGATGGTTTCTGGCCAGCAGATCGTACTGTCTACACAATGCAGCTGTATGAGGACGAGCGATTGCTGCATGTAAATGCAGCTCTTCACTTAAAAGGGTTATCTCATGGCTAATGTAAAAAAATGCCATATACTATATGATGTCTGATTTTCAATCTCTTTCTAATAAAGCTAGAACCAGCCCTGCACCTCACATGGATTCAGAGATCTCCCCATTCATTGCTCTGCTAGACTTATATCAAGCTGACAGCTCAAGGGGAGTGTCTTCTCTGCTGCAGCTAAGGGGGCGTGCCTTTGCTTACCCTATCACAGCTCAGGAGGCAGTTGAAGGATGAAACTGAGCATGTGCGGCCAGACAATGAAATAAGAAAAAGAACAAACAGCTGGTAGTCTTTACAATTCAAAAGGTGCAAGTACAAATCAAAATAGACATTGCAGGATTTCAGGCTAATATACAAATGAGACGAAAAGAGGCAGGGTCCTGCTCACAAGAGCTTGCAATCTATGAGGAAATGGAGTGATGCACAAAGTAAAATAGTTTCAAATGGTCCAGCCATATTCATGTGTCACTTCATCCCTTTGCTTGCTTAACATAGAAAAGCGACAAATAGCTTGGAGTAAGACATTACTGTAGGATCTGACTACACAGGGGGTTTGTTTTGTAGTCTGTAACCATGCACACGTTGTAGTCTTTGCAGTTTACAATGGACATTGTTTGTTGCACTGATTGGAAATAATGGAAATGTATTTTTCTCCCTTTCTAGGCACCATTGGTTTTTTTGCATGCTACTGGTTTGTCAGGAAAATGTACAGCAAGGTAGAGGCTGTAAAGATTTGCAGTGAATTTGATGCAGTCACAACGGATGAGAAGATCTTGCCACTTAAAAACTTGGAATAGCAGCATGTTGTGGGATGGCACCGTGTAGAGACTTACTTTACCGCGTTCTGTCATGTGCTCATCCTCATCAACATTGTGTTTTGTTTTGTTTTTTTTTTTTCTCCTTTTAATGACCATTTGCAGTGAATGTGAGGTCATTGACAGGTTTCGCCATGACCAGTAATAAAAGTCATAGCTGACCATGATCATGTTTGATATCCCACAATGCTTTTAAGGCAGTCTATAATTTTTGCTCCTGTGCCTTCCAGACATTATGTCAGGTTTATTAGTACAAAGCCTTGTTATATTCTTGGTGCATTACTGTGAGTTTTGTGAAATGTTTTTTTTAACATAATAACATCTGTTCATTTCATTTTATTTAAACCTATTCTATCAAGTTGCCACTAGCTGCTGAGGATTTCAATGTTTGTCTTTTATTGTATTGGTCAAAAAGCGTCTCGCCTGTATGTACTAGAAGCGGTGATACTTCCAAGAAGCTCTGGTGGAAAGCAAGGTATTGGGACCCTGAGTTTTCTAGAAATGACAAAACAATACATGTGGCATGTATCTTCCAATATTGTGCAACTAAAATAAAGACCACAAAGCTTTCTAAACTGCCTTATGAAAGTGACTTTTGTCTTGGCGATTTGACATGCCAAGTTGGAAATCGCCTTTTTTTTCAATGGTGGTCAACCTGTTGGGGGGGGGGGGGGGGCTTAACTTGCCCTTTTTGGAATTCAGTCGGTCACTCCAGATTAATTAGAACACGGGTGCACTCGGTAGTAAAGAACAAGAGACAAACTCAGGGTTTAGTATCAAGTTCTTCAGCTCGTGCTCTCTGCGCCCACCAGAAGCCTCTGAACCTCCTCCTCAGATAACAAACTACATATGCATCTCTCTTGTACTCATATAAGTTCTTGATTGGAGAGAAGCCTCTCACTGTCCTGCATCCCCACCTCAGGAATGTGGTACTGATAAGAGTACAAGTGCCATCTTAGACTTGTTGCTTCAGCTCAATAAATATATATATATATATATATATATATATATATATATATATATATATATATATACACAAGCCTTACAAAAGGTTACAAAGTATAAAGGTATATAAAAGTACAAAAATATACTATTCTACACACTGATTCTTGTCTTGTCACATTGATCAGGACACTATATTCACATTAACTTGAAGACGTGGGATACTCAGGATTTGCAGACAATAGAATACATTACATCAGGTCCATATACCTCAACAGTCCCCCCTAAATACTGATGTTTTCCACGTCTGACCCTACCTGTAGGTGACCTTACCAGGGGAAAAAGGGAGTTGGATTTCTTCACCAGTTTGAGACCAATGACCCCTAGATAGGACATCACCCTGTGAAGCTGGACTTGACTGGATCAGGACCACCACTGTCCCTACCCTAATAACACAGTTTTCCAAGATGGGGGAGGCGTTATTCTCCGGACTCAAATCCCGCTACGACATGATCTTTTGCTTTGAACTCATTGGGGACCTTCATTGGGACTCCTATGGCATCTATCTATACATGTGTGTCCAAGCTCTCAGCTGGCTTTCCTTTGAGCTTTACTGATGTGCTTGGAGTTAATATCACTTGTAATGGACCATCAAACCACGGTTTAAGGACTTTTCAAATGTGTCCTTTTAGAAGCACCCAATCTCCAGACACAAGTGGGTGGGTTCCTGGTACCTTATCAGGATCTGGAAGTGAAGCAAAAACTCGAGAATGTATTTTAGTCAAATGCTTATGCAAACTGATCACATAATCTGTCAGACAACCAAGTTGCATCTGGAGCTGCTGTGGGAACTACAATCCTGTCCTAGGGGCTGACCCCAAAAAGGACCTCAAAGGGACTGAGGCCTGTCTAACGGTTAAGGGTATACCCTACTGGAAAAAGGGCTAACAGCAGGCACTCTGGCCATGGCTTATCAGTCTGTGCCATGGCTTTTTGAGTCTTTTACTTTAGTGTCCCGTTCAGTTCTTTCCTACCCTACCGCTGCTTTGTGGATGGTACGAAGCACTTTAGGCTTGTTCTACACCGTAAATCTTAATCACCTCTTGCATCACTTCACCTGTGAACACCCGTGTCACCTTCAGTGGTCTCTGGTACCTCGTACCTGCATACAACTTCGGTCATAATCTTCTTTGATGTGGTCTAGGCTGTGACCTTGGGTACCGGGTATACTTCTGGCCATCCTGAAAACAAGTCATCACACATCTATGCATACACATCCACCTTGGGTAGTTGAACGTAATCTGTAAGCATTGAAACGGATACAAGGGGTGAGGTGTGGATTTTTGAGGTACCTTGACCATCTGACCCATGTTTGTTTGGGGCACAAATCATACATCCTTTAGTATATCTGGCTGCTACAGTGCTGAACCCTTGGGCGTACCATGCGCTATGTACTAAATCACACAACAGTTTTTGACTGGTGCGTCTCTCCATGGGTTCCCTGTGCCATCGTGGGTTAAAGGGACCTGGGAAGGCAGAGTTTTCCTTGGAACTGTGTTAGGCCTTCCTCCTTTGCAGTCCCCCCTTTTTACACCCACTGGTCCCTTTCCTCCTTCTCCGCCTAGTTCTATAAGGTCTTAAGAACTCTCAGGGAGACAGGAGGAGTTATTTCAGGGACCTGAGCTGTGGCCACTAAGGCAGGGGTCTGCCTAGGCAATTTGGTAGCCATTTTGTGCCACCTGATCTGCCTTGGCTTTTCCCTTTGGCTCCTCTGTGTCTGTTTCACTGTGGCCTTTTGTTTGTTGGTTTTTTTTTTTTTCACCGCCACTCAAATTGACAATATGAGGGCTTCCATCAGAGACCTCACCGCTTCCCCTTTTTTTTGAGTTTACCAGAAACGGTCATGAGGTCTCTGGCTTTCCAAATGGGCCCATAGTCATGGACTCAAAGGCATACCTGGAATCAGTGTAAATGTTGGTTGTAAGGACTCTACTTTTTAGAGTGTCATGTTTAGTCACCACTGCCCAACCTGTGTAGTACCTGCCATCCTGGCCATACCTTGATCCATCCACAAAGAGCACATGATCTGGATTATCTAATGTCTGATTTACCACATCCCACTGTCTTTTGTGACATCATCTCCAAACAGTCGTGAGGTGCCCTAACTCTTCCCTCCCCCCTAGCTCCAGAGGCAACAGGGTGGCTGGATTCAAAGTATTACACCTTTGGACAGTAACATTGTCAGGTAACAAAATGGAACACTGCATTGTCAAAAGGCGGGCATCTAAAAGATTTTTGGGTTATACTTGTGTGAGGATTAATGTAATATCATGAGGAGCAAGCACTGTCTCTGTGTTTGTGCCTCAGAACTATGTCAGAGCTTTTATCAAGCATGACTTGTACAACTGCTACAGTTCTGCAGAAAGGGGCACCTCTGGCCATGGGGTCAAGTTGGGCTGAGTAATATGCCACTGGGCGTTGTTGCTGGCCATGCAGTTATATGAGGCAGCTGAGGCAGGGCCATTCACTTCTGTAGAATACAATCTAAATGTAATAATTTGATAGACCCAGTGCGGGGGAGTACCAAATTACCAGCCTTTCAACATGAAAGGCATCCATCTACTACTTCTTCTGTAAAGTGGAAGGGGCTAGAGGACAAACAATCATAAAAAAAAACGCCACCAAACGTGCATGTCCAAGGTCTACAATAAGAAACGAGGCCCAAAAAATGTCCTCAGAGCATTCACGTTTCTGGACAAAGGGGTGTCCTCCACAGACTTCTTTTATTCATGGGTGAGATGTGTCACCCCAGGAAGGAATGCAGCAAAACTGAAGTTTTGTTTTTGACACCTTGCAGTCATGGCGACATGGCTGTAGTATACAAACTGGGTGAGTTCTGGGCTCCCTGTGGCAGCATCACCCAAGTATACCTTATTACCCTCATGTTTGAAGGCAAACAAATACCAACTGTCTGGATGTAGTGGTACGGAAGAGAAAACATCAGCCAAATTAATTACTGTGTAGTGGGTAGAGGTAGTGGGAACCTGAGTCAACAAGTTGTGTGAATTGGACACAATGGGGGGTATTAAAAACTGTGGCTTCATTGACAGCACGTAGGCACCTGGTACTGGGTTGGTTTTGCCCTTCTTACTTTTCTTTTTCTCAGGGTACAAAAGAGTGGTCGAAGGGGATACAATCTTTTTCATAAAGTCTCGGAATGTTTGAAATATGGCATCCGACGGTGCCATACTCAAGGGATACTGCAAGCAGGGCTTCCTTCTCATCTTCTGGGAATACTGACATAAACATGGACCAGGGAGTTTTATCACTAACGGCTAACAAAGTTCTTGGTCATTAAAAAGGGCACCTGTTAGTTTCACAGTGCCATCCTCCTGGTATGCGATGCTGCAAGCAAGTCTCTACCCAGGAGGCAACAGGGACAGTATCACTGACCAGCAACCGGGCAAGCACTTCTTGGTTAAGGGCAAATCTAACATGGATGGGTTCTGTTAAAGGGGAGTGTACTACTTTCCCACCCACTCCTATTCCAGGACTGGTGACCGTGGAGATTAAGTCAGGGGAGGACATGTTTGCTGTGCACAACTGTCTTGGCTGCTCCAGTATCAATAAAAAAACAGGACTTCTTCTTTATCACCCAGAGTGAGGGATATCATTGGAGATGGACTTTAATCTGCTAAAATGTTTGAGGGCACAGCCAATACTGGATTGCTCGTTTCCTAATACTGGTCTACCCTTTTTTTTTTTTTTTTTTCTCATCTGTCTTTGTGTTACCCCTAAGAACATGGTTGTTTGTGGGGACAGTGATCTGGGCTCAGTTAACACAGAATAGAATCCATGTGGTGTGGTCGAGGAGTACCACATACAGCATAACTCTCTCCAATCTGGGTTCCGGGTCCTGCAGATGCTGCAGGTCCATTACCCAGGACCATTATAAGGTGGAAGACTTAGTTTTTCCTTTCTCCGTTTGGGAGGTGGTTTAAAATTACCGTGATAACATTCATAATAATACTTGACAGTTTCCCTGTCTCTCTACACCTCCTCTATACACTTTCCCCAATACTCACAATCAGACTCCTGTGAGCTCGTTATCTTTCAGGCACCCTTTATCTTCCCTACATGCTTTTTCTCACTACTCTGGATTCAGTTTACCATCGGGGGCATCTCTACAGCTTCCATTAGCTTGCTGATGTTCTTCACTGCCTGTCTACGTTTTTTTTCCTTCCTTACTATTTGTGCGGCATCTTATGTCAAGCTACAGTTTACCACAGGTGAGACAAATTCTGTCACGATCCTCTCCTTTTGTGATTGTAGCATGCGTAGGACACCTAGGACCAAGTACTTCACTCAACCTTGTATCAAATGCAGAACCTAACTTAACATCTTCACCTAAGATGGCCGCTGGGCGGGGACTGATGTTCCCTCAGTTAAGATGGCCACCTGGAAAGGAAGTTGCAGGAGTTAAGATGGCCACCGGAGTGGGAATGGGATTAGTTAAGATGGCTGCTGGAACAGAAATTGGGACGCATAGGACGTGTCATCTTGTGTGATAACTGAATACAAGGAGGTGAGCCGCGGGTGTGGTTTTGGCACTGACGTACTTTACAGGTCCACCCCTCTGAAGAGGGAGACTGAGGGGGCTAGTGATATGCAGGGGGATGTGTCTGCATCGGAAGCGCGGCAGGGTCCACCTGCGCCATCTTAGGGGCTGTGCTGGCGGCATGTAAAAGTAATCATTTGTCTTTTCATTATACATTTCTGCCCAGACTAAATTCTTATATTTAATAATTTACCGCTGATGCTCGCATTGGTTTTCATGACATCTAGAATATAATGTTGTAAATTCAAGGCCAAATGTCCAGTGTTCACTCCTTTTTGGCCTAATGGCAGCGCAAACACTTCCCTGTGAGTGCTCAACTTAACCCTTAATTTGGCCTCATCATCACATAAGTAGAGCAGATTTCACTCACAGTAAACTTGGCTATGTGACCTTCATCTACTAGTCGGTTCTCTAGCAACACACAAGGTCAGATTTCTGGTTCACACAGACATAACATGTAACAAACAAGACATTCAACGTAAAACAGACAGACAGACATAAAGAAACATTTCTCATTCTCCTCTATCTCTTCAAATTCCACCCAACCTTCTTTAGACAATTCTGCAGCAGTTCTCAATCAGGCTTTGGAATCACTATCTTTCAGCAGTCCTTTCCTTTTCAAACTAACTGCTGTCCTGTAAAACGCTTTTGCAGATTCTAACAAACCTTCATCTTCTAACGTTCCCTACAAGTATCTAGGACTCGCTTTAACCACATACTCGGCTGCAATCTTCCCTCTGAGGGCATTTCAGCAAGTTTAAACAACTTCTTGACATCTTTCACATACTTTTTCCCTTCACGAGTCCATACCAGACTGACAGCATTCTTCTTGAACATTTTGAACATCCTAACAGTGCCTTATCGGTCTGGCCAGCACCGATCCGAGTCTATCGTCCTCTAAAGCCACGGGAGGAGGGGAAAAACACTCACGATTCCCCGACTTACCGACTTAAACGGCTTAGCCTATCCGTCGTCTCCCGTGGGAGAGCTTCAACAATGGGCATTGACGATCACCACCCGGCGCACTAACTGCTAACTATCTACCTGGTTCTGTGGACCCGGACAGCCAGTCTGACTATCCCCCGGTACGCGCTAGTCGCGACACCAGAATATCACCTCCCTGGTCCTGTGAACCCGGACAGTCAGTCTGACTGACTGTCCCCCGGTACGCGCTAGTTGCGACACCAGAATATTATCTTCCTGGTCCCGGGGACCCGGACAGCCAGTCTGACTGACTGTCCCCCGGTACGCGCTAGTCGCGACACCGGAATACTATCTCCCTGGTCCTGTGGACCCGGACAGCCAGTCTGACCGACTGTCCCCCGGCACGCGCTAGTTGCGACACCAGATTATCATCTCCCTGGTCCTGGGGACCCGGACAGCCAGTCTGACTGACTGTCCCCCGGTACGCGCTAGTCGCGACACTGGAATAATTCCCTATCGCTGTTCAGCCATGTTCTCACAGACTCTGCTGTCAGTCTGGGTCCCTACTGTGATCAGACTGAATCCCCACGTGACCTTTTACAGATATCTGAGGGGCTATAAATTCCGGAACCCCTGGCGGAGACCACCAGGCGTCTGGTCACGTGACGTTTCACTCAGGTCCCACAAAACCTAAACCCCAGGTTACCACTACCCCCTCGAGCCACAGGCAAGTTATCACATACAGTGTATATGTAACTTACCGTGGTCGGTGAGGGTGATCAGGCCTCCTTCGGGAGGGAGTGGTTCCTGTGGCGTCGGTCCAAAGTTGGGACTCTGAGTCCTGGCTCTCCTTTCGGGGGCCCCACGTTGAGCGCCAACTGTTGGGGGGGGGCTTAACTTGCCCTTTTTGGAATTCAGTCGGTCACTCCAGATTAATTAGAACATGGGTGCAATCGGTAGTAAAGAACAAGAGACAAACTCAGGGTTTAGTATCAAGTTCTTCAGCTCGTGCTCTCTGCGCCCACCAGAAGCCTCTGAACCTCCTCCTTTATTATCACAAAAATTTATTCATTACAGCAAAAAGGGCGTAAGCATGCAGATAACAAACTATATATGCATCTCTCTTGTACTCGTATAAGTTCTTGATTGGAGAGAAGCCTCTCACTGTCCTGCATCCCTACCTCAGGAATGTGGTACTGATAAGAGTACAGGTGCCATCTTAGACTTGTTGCTTCAGCTCAATATATATATATATACTGTATATATATTATATGCAAGCCTTACAAAAGGTTACAAAGTATAAAGGTATATAAAAGTATAAAAGTACAAAAATATACTATTCTACACACTGATTCTTGTCTTGTCACATTGATCAGGACACTATATTCACATTAACTTGAAGACGTGGGAAACTCAGGATTTGCAGATAATAGAATACATTACATCAGGTCCATATACCTCAACAAACCTACCACATAATAGAGACCTTACACTTCACTGGTTGCCCACCACAGATCGAAATGATACAAAGCAGCTCATGGATATCGAGTCATTTACCTCAAAAACAACCATGCAATGTTGCATGGCCGAGCGTGGTGATGTCAAATTACTTTTCCATGGATTGTCTGGTGTCTCACCAATAAGATAGATGCACCTCCTTTCTTTTAGTGATTGGAAAGAGAACACCGTGAAACCATAACTGGAGAGCTGAGCTACATTAACTTGGCATGGCCACTACATTTCTGGCTGTGTTGAAAATGCCAGTTCTGACACCTGTGGCTGCAGGGAGAAACTCGTCAGCATGGTGTTAGACCCCTAACCATAGGGTAGTCATGACCTAGCCTGATAGATCATCAGGAGCCCAGAAAACTCCTTTAGGGTGCTGTCACACACAGCTTTTTGGGGCAGTTCTTCATGCCGTTTTTTAAGCCAAAGCCATAAGTGGGTTGGAAGGAGCTGTAAATATAAGGACGTCTACTTCTCCAAAGCCGTGTGTAACACCACCTTTAATGCAGAATAATTAGTATTGTATTGCAGACTGATCATACGTTTCATTCACTCCATCGAAATGTTACTTTGTAGGTCAACTTGAAACGGAGGAGACAGGTTTCCTTTTGCATATTCAGACAGACAGGGCTTTGGAATTGATAAGCCAAACTCTTGACTCCTCTATTTTTGCACAATAATTATGTCTAATAATAAAAAAACGACTATAGTAAAAGCACTAGATGTCTATTTTTGCCCATTGTTCAAGCAAAACTGCTCCATATCCTGCAAGTTAGATGAGTTGCGTCCAGCAATCTTCAAGTCATGACACAGATTCTTAATTGGATTGTGGTCTAGGCTTTGACAAGGCCATTCCAAGACATTTGTGTGGAAGGTGAACCTATACCGTCTTAAATCTCTGGCAGACTGAAAAAGGTCTTCATGAATTGTCCTGTATTTCCTTCAGTCACCACCTTGGGGTTATAGGTTAGCATTTCCCATGATTGGTAATGGAAAGTTCAATTTTAGTCTCATCTGACCAGAGCTCCTTCTTGTATGTGTTTGGGGAGTCTGGTACATGCGGTTCGTTCCGGGAATATCTGCAATTTTCTTATGATTTGTAATGTTATACTCTGTTTCTGCTGTGTACTCCAGCAAATGAGGTATGGTTGGCAGGAACAGGGCTCACCACCCTTTTCCTCCCCTCTTGGTGGGAGTGGGCTGGTCCTGCCGGGAGGGGAAGTTCGAGTCCAAATAGAGAGGAGATAGGAAGCACATGCCAAAGCTCCTTCTCCAAGGGATTGTAACTAGTTCTCCTGTGAGACCTTCACTAATAGTACCAGAGTCAAGAACACTGCTTTTAAAAAACTTTAGTGTGATCAGCAGAACCATAGTTTTAGAGACCCTGGTTCAGGTGAGGGACTATAGTTCAGACACCTATCACCTAGAACTGTTTCAGGACAGTCTAACACCAGGCCTGTATCTTACCATGGACACCTATATTCAAGAGCCATTTAATTGCCATGTAACCAGCCACCATACCTCATCACCTGGTGACCGAAACTGCACTTTGCACCTACTACTGCCAAATGTACTACAAGTTATATTTTGCACTAAGTAAAGAGAGACTGTTATACTTTTACTTCTGGTCTCATTCTTCAAACCCCCTTTCCACTGCACCAATCCTCAGGGAGCAATGGCCTTATGGAGCACACTGACACAACATCTCATCAGAGTCACTACCACTCCTAATCTCTTGACCGGCTCCTCCGGTACTCGCTGCATTTGGTGACCTCCAAACATGTTTTCTTTTGCTTTTTAGTTTCCCATGACATTTCTTAAAATGTATGCATGTATACGCCATGCAAGCATAGATGACTGCATAGAGTCTCCCAGTTGGCCTGGTATCAATTGAACAAACATACTCGCATGCCATACTCCACGTCCATGGGCTGCAGTATGGCAGCGCCGTTTCCTTGTGCTGGTACTGGGTACCTCCAATTTTGAACAGGCACTGAACAGCATATGGACGGGTCCAGGACATGCGCACATACAGAGGATTCTGCTGTTTGTATCTATGCATCCGTTGTACGTGTCCACTTGCCATATTTATACACGCATCATGGGACATTGCACATAGGGGGTTGTAATACCACAAAACAGGAAAAATACAGGGGAGGTGAATACTTTGACAAAACACTGTACGTATTATATAAAGAATGAGTCTGTATAATGCATAACGGGCTCTGTACTCTCTGTATAACATCCAACTAAAAAACGGTCTATTAGAAGACTGGAAGATGCATAATAATAGTAGGGATTACTGTCCCATGCCATTTTTCCCAAAATCTTGAAGTGATCAGAGCTCTGGATTTGGGGATTAGCGAATAAAAATATTCTGAATATGTTCAGTCCATCTCATTGAGATGTGTACAGAACGTAACTGTACACCATTGGTGCAGTGTATGGAGTGGGCTTACATGCTGAGCCTGCAGCATATGTGGCTGTGTGCCAGAAACCGGGCCACAATAACCAGGATCGGAGATGATGCCGGTCCTGGTCATTTAGCCCCTCTCATGCCTCTATCAAGTCAACCGCAGCATCTGAGGGGTTAGACAGCAAGGGGGATCCATCTTTCTTTCAATCGAAGCCCCCCTGATGAAGGGGAGAACTGAGATCTATGGCCGGAGGAGTGTGGTCTTCCATCCATCAGCTGTGTGTGCGGTACAACGTCTGGCATGAGAGGTGTGGGACACAGGTTATGTGCTTCCCCTGATCATCAACCCTCTCAAGTGAGTAATTCCAGCTTTTATCCAAAATTTCCTTTTTCAAGCTGAGGTCAAGCCCCTATATATATTTTTGTCTTTAAGGCAATGGAAATTATAAATATGAATTTCTTGACACCATGTAACGTATACTGACATTCACACGGAACCTTGTTACAGGGGTGGCTTCATGAAGACCACCATTACTGGCAGGTAGTAATAATACTATGTCTAAGTGCCACTGTGGAAAAAGAAAAGCCCATTTACCTCGAAACATTTTGCTTTCATTAATTCAATTAAATAAGGTTTGAACTGAAACCATAAATAGAAAAATGAAGTCCAGCTCCCGGATTACTCTAAATCTTTGTCCTCATGTCTGGATCCCATTGCAACCAACGTAAGGCCAGACGCACATGAGCGAGTTCAATACGAGGAACTTGCAGCGTGTGTCAGTGTCGGGTCCCGTTCTGACCTCCCTTCCTCTGACAGGATTGCACATCATCATAATGATTTATAATGCTGAGTAACCCAGAGAGTCCTGGAATCTACTGAATTACACTGACATAATCCTGTCAGAACAGGGCCTCACACTGACACACGCTGCAAGTTCCTCACATTGAATTCAGATGCATAGCAAATATACGGTTGTATGAATGAGGCCGGATTTTGAGATTAATAAATTGTAGGGCAAAAAGATAAACCTTTTAACATCTACTACAGACTGGGTCCAACAGGATGACATGGAAGTGAATGGCACTCTACATTAAAAGTGATTGTCAGCCACCCAAAATGCTGTAATTGTTTTGTGAAGTCTTATATTGTTTTGACCCAGGTTGAGATTGATCGGATTAAGAATATGGAGGGTACTTACAGCCTCCACGTAGTATACTGCCCCCCATTATGTGCTCCCCACACAGTATAGTGCCCCTTTAGGTACTACCCACACAGTATAAACAACTGGTCGCAGAGTTAATGGTGCTGACAGCTCCCTGCTCCACCACTGTAGTCAACTGTATCTGTATCATGAGGATGTCAGAATGGGAGACATGAGTCAGGGCGCCATGCCTACAGGACAGAATGGGAGACATGAGTGAGGGCGCCATGCCTACAGGACAGAATGGGAGACATGAGTCAGGGCGCCATGCCTACAGGACAGAATGGGAGACATGAGTCAGGGCGCCATACCTGCAGGACAGCATGCCCAATGGGAAAACATGGAGGGAGGCATATTACAGCTGAGACAGTGTAGACCTCATACTATAATGCTATTGTAACGGGGAGCCGGCGGCGCGCTTCCCCTCTGCCGTGCCGCCGGTCTCCCAGGAGTGCGCCGGAGCGAGGACGCAGGATGCGTCCTCGTCTCCATGACGACACTCACAGGAGAGGGTCCGGCACGCGCACTGATACAGCGCGTCCGGCGTCCTCCCCGCCCCCCTAGTAAACGAGCAGGCGGGGACATCTGAGCGCTGGTCTGGGCAACCAGCGCTCAGAACATTTATTATATACCTGGTTTTGGGTCATGTGGCGCTGGCCACGCCACATGACCAAATTTGGTGCATATTTGAGCGCTGGTCACGTTTGGCCAGCGCTCGGTATGCAAATGAGGTCATGTGACGCTGGCCCCGTCACATGACCCAGTGGAGGGCTATTTAAAGCTACTAGTTGTCCTCCCTAATCGCCTGTGATTAGCGTTACAACTTTGATCAGTGCTTGAGCGACCTTGTGTTTGATTTGCTGTTTGACCCTGACCTTGGACTTCGACCTCTCTTTGCTTCACCCCCGGTATTGACGTTATCTCCTGTGTATGACCCGGCTTGCTGACTACTCTTATATTGTGTTTGTTTCGTCTGTGTTTGTCTCTCCAATTGTTCCCTGTCCCTCCCTGCGCACTTATACAGAGCAGGGACTGTCACCGTGGTTGTCCGCAGCCGCCTAGGGCCGACTGAGGCAAGCAGGCAGGGAGAGAACGGGGGGGTATTCAGTACAGGGCGCACCTTCCCTTGTCTCCCTCGTGACAGAATCACAGGCCATACTAAATGGAGCCGTTGCGAGTTCTCACGGATCATATAGGTGACATGGCTCAGATGATCCAGGATCTGGCCGAGAGAATCCAACACCAGGAGCAGCTGCAAACTGCACCCGCAGCCGCTCCCTCCATTATTGAACCCCATATAAGGTTGCCCGATCGGTTTGTGGGTAACCGAAAAACTTTCCGTTCTTTCCAGGAAAGTTGTAAATTGTATTTTCGTTTACGCCCACACTCCTCGGGTTCTGAGCAGCAGCGGGTAGGAATAATTATTTCCTTGCTGCAAGGGGATCTGCAGGAGTGGGCTTTCTCATTGCCATCTGACTCCCCATGTCTGTTGTCTGTGGAGGCCTTTTTCCAGGCCTTAGGTCTTTTGTATGAAGAACCAGACTGGGCCACTGTAGCAGAGACTCAGCTCAGGAACATTCAGCAGGGAAACCGCCCAGTAGAGGATTACTGTGCAGAGTTCAGGAAGTGGTGTGTCTCCTCTGGGTGGAATGACCCAGCTTTGAGAAGCCAGTTTAGGGTGGGGCTGTCAGACCAACTCAAGGATCTTCTGGTTAGTTATCCTACTCCTGACTCCCTAGAGACGACCATGACTTTAGCTATTAAGCTGGATCGACGGGTGAGAGAGAGACAGAGGGAACGATCAAGTACTCCTCAAGCTGTCGTCCTGCCTGAGTTTCCTCCCCTGAGTCCACCTCCTGCCAAGGTCCCGGAGGAGTCCATGCAGTTAGGAGGAACCTTGAAAAACCAAAGACGTTTAAAGGGAGCCTGCTTCTACTGCGGTGAGGTGAACCACTGGCTCCAGCAGTGTCCAAAACTTCCGCCCTCTAGGAGATCTCCGGTGGGAAGTAAGGTAACCCCAGCAGTGGTAAGGAGAAAGATTTTAGTACCCATCTCCATTGCATATGATCAATTCAGGGGTTCTGGAAAGGCTTTTGTTGACTCTGGTTCTGCTGCTAATTTTATTGATTTTGAGTTTGTACAGTCTGTGGGTTTACCGATGGTCCCTTTAAGGGAGGTAATTCAAATTATCGCCCTCGACTCCACCCCCCTAAATAATGGGAGGATCGAGTTCTGTACTCCTAGTGTGACCCTGACGGTTGGGATTTCGCATTCCGAAAAATGTGTTTTTTGGGTCTTAAAGAATTTACCTGCTGACCTAGTTCTTGGTTTACCTTGGTTGCAGGACCACAATCCTGTAATCAATGTCAACAGGTGAATTAGAAAAATGGGGGCTGAATTGTGACAAGTGTTGCAAATCTGTATTGCAGTTGGGAGGTACTACTAAGTCTCTTTTCTTACCTGAGTACATCAACGATTTGTCGGACGTTTTCTCCATGTCCGAGACTGAGTTCCTCCCTCCTCACCGGCAATATGATTGTGCCATCGATATTATTGAGGGGTCCAAATATCCCAAGGGCCATATCTATAATCTCTCTACTCCAGAGCGTCAGTCCATGAGGGATTATCTCAAGGAGAGTCTGGCCAAGGGTCACATCCGGCCTTCTGTTTCTCCCATGGGGGCAGGATTTTTCTTTGTCAGAAAAAAGGATGGAGGGTTGAGGCCCTGTATTGATTACAGGGAACTCAATAAAATTACTGTTAAAAACAGGTACCCGCTGCCCCTTATTCCTGATTTGTTGAATCAGGTTCAGGGTGCTTGTTGGTTTACTAAGCTAGATCTGAAGGGGGCGTACAACCTGATCAGAATCCGTGAGGGTGATGAATGGAAAACTGCCTTTAATACCCCGGAGGGTCATTATGAGTACCTAGTAATGCCCTTCGGGTTAAGTAATGCTCCTGCGGTTTTCCAAAATTTTGTCAATGACATTTTTAGACCATTTATTGGAAAATTTGTAATTGTCTATATTGATGACATCTTGATTTTTTCTACAGACTGGGAGAGTCACGTATCCCACACCAGGCAAGTGCTGGAGGTGTTGCGTGAGAACAAGTTGTTTGTCAAAGGGGAGAAGTGTATCTTTGGTGTTCAGGAAGTGACCTTTTTGGGATACATTCTCACCCCTTTTTCCTTCAAAATGGACCTGGGTAAGGTACAGGCCATTGTAGATTGGGTGCGACCTTCCTCTCTGAAGGCGCTCCAGCGATTTCTGGGTTTTACTAATTTCTATCGGAAATTTATCAAAAATTTTTCTGTTATAGCCAAACCCATTACGGATTTGACCCGCAAGGGAGCTGATTTAGTCAACTGGTCCCCTGCAGCTATTGAAGCTTTTGAAAAGCTAAAGCGGTTTTTTGTTGATGCTCCTGTGCTGATCCAGCCTGATCAAAATAAGCCGTTTGTAGTTGAGGTGGATGCATCTGAGGATGGTGTGGGGGCAGTACTGTCCCAGGGGTCTTCCACCTTAACTAATCTCAAGCCATGCGCCTTCTTCTCCCGCAAGTTCTCTCCTGCCGAGAGAAACTATGACATTGGTAATAGGGAGTTACTAGCAATCAAGTGGGCATTTGAGGAATGCCATTTTTTAGAAGGGGCATTACACCGCATTACGGTCCTCACGGATCATAAGAATTTGATGTTTCTGGAATCTGCTAAGCGATTGAATCCCAGACAGGCGAGGTGGGCTTTGTTCTTTACTCGTTTTGACTTTTGTGTTACCTTCAGACCCGGAAGCAAGAACATTAAGGCCGATGCCTTATCCCGAAGTTTCCAGGCGTATCAGCCTCCTGACGTCCCTCCTGAGCCCATCCTGCCAGCTGACATCATCGTAGCCGCTACCTCATCTGATCTCGCTTCTGAAATCGTGGCAGGACAACATCTTGCTCCCACTGGTACTCCCAATGACAAGTTATTTGTGCCAGCTCATTTGCGGTTGCGACTGCTGGGTGAGCGCCATAGCTCTGTTTTATGTGGACATCCTGGTATCAATGCCACCAAGGAGTTGGTCTCTAGGCAGTATTGGTGGTCGTCAATCTCCAGAGATGTTCAGGCTTTTGTAACTGCGTGCAATACTTGTGCCAGGTCCAAGAATCCCAAAACTCGGCCTATGGGTGAGTTGCGTCCATTACCTATACCTGGTAGACCTTGGTCACATCTGTCCATGGACTTCATCACGGATTTGCCATGCTCTGAGGGTAAAACCGTGATTCTTGTAGTGGTGGACAGATTCAGCAAGATGTGTCACTTTATTCCTTTGTGTAAATTACCCTCTGCAAAGGTTTTGGCTTCCGTATTTATGGACCACATAGTTAAACTACACGGTATTCCTGAGAATATTGTTTCTGACAGGGGGGTGCAGTTTGTGTCTAAATTCTGGAGGGCCTTCTGTAAGAAGATTGATATTTCCTTATCCTTTTCGTCAGCCTTTCATCCGGAGACCAATGGTCAGACTGAACGTCTTAATCAGTCCGTTGAACAATATCTCAGATGTTATGTTGCAGATAACTAGCATGTGTGGGCCAGATTCCTGTCTCTGGCCGAGTTCGCGATTAATAACCGTGTGAATTCGTCTTCTGGGGTATCGCCGTTTTTCTGCAACATGGGGTTTCATCCGCGCTTTGGCTCCTTTTCTCCAGCTGTTTCGGCGGTCCCAGAGGCCAATGCTCTCTCTCAGGAACTGTGCACAGTTTGGGCACAGGTTCAGTCGAACCTGGAAAGAGCCCAAAGGATTCAAAAAACTAAGGCCGATAAGAAACGTTCTAAGGGTGTGAATTTCAAGGTGGGGGACATGGTATGGTTGTCAACTAAAAATCTACGTATGAAAGTACCATCCTATAAGTTTGCGCCTCGCTTCATTGGTCCATACAGGATCACCAAGGTGATCAATCCGGTGTCGTTTGAATTGTGTTTACCTGACTCCCTTCGTGTTCACAATGTTTTTCATATGTCTTTGCTTAAGCGTTATGTTGCTCCTGCTGGTCCAGAGGAACTGCCCCCGCCTCCGGTCGAGGTGGAGGGACAAGTGGAGCACGAGATTCATAGAATCATTGACGTTAGGAAAGTCCGGAATTCCTTCCAGTACCTTGTACACTGGAGGGGATTCGGGCCTGAGGACAGATCTTGGGTACCGCTGAGCAGGATGCATGCAGACGCACTTGTTAGGAGTTTCCATCGACAGCATCCTGAAAAGCCGGTTCCTCCAGCTAAGGGTCCGGTGGCCCCTCGTGAAGGGGGGGGTACTGTAACGGGGAGCCGGCGGCGCGCTTCCCCTCTGCCTTGCCGCCGGTCTCCCAGGAGTGCGCCGGAGCGAGGACGCGTCCTCGTCTCCATGACGACACTCACAGGAGAGGGTCCAGCACGCGCACTGATACAGCGCGTCCGGCGTCCTCCCCGCCCCCCTAGTAAACGAGCAGGCGGGGACATCTGAGCGCTGGTCTGGGCAACCAGCGCTCAGAACATTTATTATATACCTGGTTTTGGGTCATGTGGCGCTGGCCACGCCACATGACCAAATTTGGTGCATATTTGAGCGCTGGTCACGTTTGGCCAGCGCTCGGTATGCAAATGAGGTCATTTGACGCTGGCCCCGTCACATGACCCAGTGGAGGGCTATTTAAAGCCACTAGTTGTCCTCCCTAATCGCCTGTGATTAGCGTTACAACTTTGATCAGTGCTTGAGCGACCTTGTGTTTGATTTGCTGTTTGACCCTGACCTTGGACTTCGACCTCTCTTTGCTTCACCCCCGGTATTGACGTTATCTCCTGTGTATGACCTGGCTTGCTGACTATTCTGATATTGTGTTTGTTTCGTCTGTGTTTGTCTCTCCTATTGTTCCCTGTCCCTCCCTGTGCACTTATACAGAGCAGGGACCGTCACCGTGGTTGTCCGCGGCCGCCTAGGGCCAACTGAGGCAAGCAGGCAGGGAGAGAACGGGGGGGTATTCAGTACAGGGCGCACCTTCCCTTGTCTCCCTCGTGACAGCTATTGTCCTGGTAGACCTCAATCTATAGTAGAACTAGCATACAATGTTAATCAATGGGATCACATTATGGTAACTTGTTTTACAATTTTTTGGGATTATGGAAGATTCTCCCACTAACTTCAAAAGTTGCAGCTAAAATATGGCACACAACCACAAATGAGATTGTAGTACAGCACATTACATTTATGTCACTGCGGAGCCATAGTCTAAGATAGGATACGAAGAGTAAGATGCAGAAAAAGACAAAAGTTGCCAATATCAGTGGGAGCAAACAACCATTTTATGTGTATGGGCGGCCCAGGTAAACCAACGGTCATGTGACGTTCAGGAGGCAGTCATGTGATGAGATAGGAGTGCAGGGGGGTGCAGGACAGTTAGCTCATTTATTAAAACTGTCTAACAGAAACACTCTTGCCCATAGCAACCAATCAGAGCTCCCCTCTTATTTCTTAGGGTGGGTTCACATCACGTTTTTTGCCTTTGTTTGACATACACATTAAGAAAAAAAAGGATACGAAAATGCAGGACACCACGTTCTTGTATCCTGCAGAGTAGGGTATAAAAAAAAAAGTTTTTTCACAATGGAACTATATGGCATCAATCTGAGGCATCCGTTTTAACATATACATTTTTTGTACACGTCACACGCATGAAAAAAACATGATGTGAACCCAGCCTTAGTGTTCTGGGAAAAAAAGTGAGCTCTGATTGGTTGCTATGGGTAACTAAGCTAGTTTTTATAAATGAACGCCTATAAGAGATGAATATATTTTTCTGTTTATTTTATCCAGCTTCCTGCTGTGACAATTGTTAAAAAAAAAACCTTGAAAAACCCAATAAAAAACTAAAATCAGTCTAGGCTGGACCTAGACAGTGGTGTATTGAGGTGAGGAGAGTGAAGGACCCGCCATCAACACTGCGGAGGCCCTGTACTGTAGGTAACGCCTCGCGCCAGGAGCGCGCACACTTCGGAAGTGTGAAACATGTACGCGCGCGCTACCTCATGACGTCAAGCCGCGCGTAGAGCCGAACACCTAGCAGCGGCGCGGCGTCACGGGGTAACTGCCGTCATCCTCTGCCTCTTCTTGTGTGTCCAGTTCCCGGTATCAGCAGGATGGAGGTGTCGTCGTGGCAGAAGCGCCGGTTACCGGCAGCGCTCCTGCTTCTGCTATGTACAGGCTGGTGCTCGGCGTTTTATCTTCCGGGTCTGGCTCCTGTAAGTTTTTGTGAAGAGGGAAAAGAGAAGGATAACTGCAAGGTGAGTGCAGGGAGGGAGGCGGAGCCCAGGTACATGGCGGTGAGGCTGCGCCCTGGGTTTACCTCAGAGGGGAGCAGCTGACAGCTAGTCAGAGGCTGTGTCCCGGGTGTGGAGGGATTCCTCAGCAGGGTTACTCCCTCTCACAAAGCCCTTCTACTGCCCCCTATTGGAGGGTGGACTCGTCACCCGCCCTCACATGGGGCAGCATAGTGTTGTGATTGACCACAGGCAGGACCTTGATAGCACTGACAGGTCAGACCTCCCAGCGAGGGAGAGAAGTCCGGTCAGGCTCACCGCCTCTGACGATGACAGGTCTTATTGTGCATAGGAGCATCACCTGTCAGAACCAAGCCTCATCGGACCCTTCTCTCTGACAGCGCTGGGGTTTAGCGTGTCCGTACTGACCGCCATCACAGAAGTGAGAGAGTGCACTCTACGAGGAAAGCATTGTGACCGGTTCCCTTTAAACTGGTTATCCCAAAGTGAATACCCCCTACCATGTCTGGACCCGCCATATTGACAATACTTACCTGGTCCCCTCCCAGTTCGCTCCAAGCCATCTTCAAATCTCATCTGCCTGCAGAAATCGGCATATGCCGACAGAGGGGGGTGCAGCCAATAGCAGGCTTTTTAGAAAAGGAGTCACTGCCTCATCCTGACACACAGGAAATGTTATCAGATGTCCAGTGGGCATTTCTTGTATGTCAGAACTGGAGCAGGAAGTGTAGATGAAGGGATGTCAGTGAGATGAGTGGTGATTCTTTTATTTCACTCATTCTGACCATTTAAAAAAAAATGGCCCAGTGGAAAAGTGATATTTCAGGACGTTATTATCCTGAGAGATCATTGTACTTTATAAAAACCAGATGCACTGAAGAAAAATACTATTGTGTGAATAAGCTCTGAGTCCGTCCGCTGCCCGTCAGTTCTCTAGAGCTTTTTAGGAGGTGACAATGACATCCAGGAAGACCGTAATATATTATATTATAAGGTGATGTAAACTACGCACTGGAGGAAGAGCTTCAGTACCTCACACTTAGACCCCATGCAGCTCTGGTGTAATGGTTATATTACTAGTGCACGACCCAGATTCTGTGGTGATTCAGGTTGCACAGCTGTTGTTTCGGTCTGCACCCGATCTGTGTATTTTGCAGACCCGTTCATCTCAATGGGACTACAAAAGATGCGGACGGCACATGGGTGTAAGTCCTTCCAGGGCCCTTTTCTCTAGATTATGGAAAGAAAAGGCGGATTGCTCACAGCCGGGATCTGTGTTTTGCGGATGGCTGTGTGCATGAGCCCTTGTAGGAAAATCTCTCCAGTCCCCCTTAATATGATAAAATAACATACTCACCATTGAATCCTCCGTGGTTTCCAGTGCTGCTGGTCTGCACAAGCTGCAGAAGTGACTTAGTGGTATATGGCATGAGTCCCCTGCAGTGATTGCCTGCAGTGGTTACCCGCCATATACAGCTACATCAACGCTGCAGCCTACAAACAGAAACTGGAGGTGAGCGGAGCAGCAGCGCTGGAAATGGCGGGCTAAGTGGTGAACATTTGTTCATTTGTTAGTTTATCACATTCTCGTATAACTCGGACAACCACTTTAATTTATCCAGTGAGACTCTATTAATGCAGCCTTGGGATATATTCACATGTCGCAGCAGTACTGGTGTGCCAAACCTCATTCACACTTCACAGTAAGTTCTCCTGTGGATATTTGGCATTGCAAAGAGTGAAGTCCTCATTAAAATCTGATGAATGTGTTGATAATCTCATTGTGGATTTGCTATGAACGATTCCAATAAATAATATACTACATGACCTGGTATCTGGCTGGTTAGAGGGTTGTCTCACACAGACAATGGAGGCAGATCACTAGGGTATGCCCCCATTGTCTTAGGCCCCTTTCACACGGGCGAGATTTCCGCGCGGGTGCAATGCGTGATGCGAACACATAGCACCCGCACTGAATCCTGACCCATTCATTTCAATGGGGCTTTTCACATGAGCGATGTTTTTCACACATCAGTTCGCCGTTGCGTGAAAATCGCAGCATGTTCTATATTCTGCGTTTTTCACGCAGCCCTGGCCCCATTGAATTGAATGGGGCTGCGTGAACAACGCATTGCATCCGCACGCAAGTACGGATGCAATGCGTGATTCACTGATGGTTGCTAAGAGATGTTGTTTGTAAACATTCAGTTTTTTATCAGGCGCGTGAAAAACGCATTAAAACGCTTCGCACCCACGCGGAAAAAACTGAACGAACGTACGCAATCGCAGTCAAAACTGACTGCGATTGCGTGCGGATTTTCCGGAACGCATCCGGACTGAATCCGTGACACCCGTGTGAAAGAGGCCTTATAGGTGCAGGTCCCACCGCTGGGACCCGCACCTATATTGAGAACGCAGAGCGCATGCGCAGCCACCCTCCGTTCGTTTTCTATGGGGCCAGCAAAAATAGCTGAGCGCTGTCTCGGCTATTTCCGTTGAGCCCATAGAAGTGAATGGGAGCGGTGGTCGGTCATGCGCCGTGCGCTTCCATTCACTTCTATGGGGAGCCGGCTTGGTGGTGTCCGGACCGGAGTCATCCAGCCACCACCTTGTGGTGCTCTGTTCTCGATATAAGGTGCGGGACCTGCACCTTACAAGACAATGGGGGCATATCCTAGCAATATGCCCCCATTGTCTGTCATGAGACAGGTTTTTACTTAAAGGGGTTTTCTGACTTTTTTCAACTAATGATCTGTCCACTAGATAGGTCATCAGTACCTAATTGGTGGGGGTCCGGCTCCTGCAGATCACCCGTTTGAGGAGGCCATGGCGACCCTTTGCCTTCTTGCACCTTACCCTATGCCAGTGACATCATGCTCATCGGTCACTTGGCCCAGTCAGTCCCATTCAAGTGAATGCAATACAAGCACAGCCGCTATACAATGCAACTGCACTCTGCAAAGAGGCCGGTGAGCGCTGCAACGTCCTAAAACAGGATCAGATCCTGAGGATAGGTCTTCAGTAAAAAGTCAGAAAAGTCCTTCAAGTGGGTTGTCCGTTTTTTTCCCTGATATTGATGACATATCCTAATATCAGGTTGGCGGGGGGCCGACTCCCAGCACCCCTGCTGATCAGCTGCTTGAAGGTGTTTGCAGCTCCTCTGCGAGCCCTGCTAGTACACGATCTCTGCTACCCCTTCAAGAAGCTGATCAGCAGGGGCACCCCACCGATCTGATATTAGTGACCTATCCTTAGAATAGGTCATCAATATCGGAAAGCTGGACACCACGTTAACCTGAGAGTTGATGATAATAGGTGACGTGTCAGATGATGGAGTTGGTGTGGGTTACAGTTCTAGGTTCTCCACACAAGGGGCTCTGAGCCCAGAATATTCTGTATAATGGGAATTAATGTCCTATTGAATTCAGTAGACCTGTCTTCAACTTAACTTCTGAAATAAAGTGATCTCAAAGCTCGGCAGATCAGTGCAGGCCTCACGTTTTCCTCCTTAAAGGGTTGTCCGGGTTCAGATATCCCGGACATACCCAGAATTTCACCCAGTCAGCCTCCCTGACTAGAGCATCGGAGCATACCATGCTCTGATCCCCTCCTTTGCCCTGCACTAAATCACACAGGGCAAAAGCATTTTGCCTAGTTCCTGTGACTAACTGAGCTCTGCTAGACGGAGGCTTCCGCCCAGCAGTGAGCCCGGTGACGTCACCAGCACTGATGGGCGGGCTTTAGCGCTGCTCTAGCCAGTAAAACGGCTAGGACACCACTAAAGCCGACCCATCAGAAGACAAAAGAGCCCTTGCCCTGCACGATGTAGCGCAGGGCGAGGGAGGGCATCGGAACATGAGATGCTCCGACGCTGACATCAGGGAGGCTGTCTGCCTTTAAGTACCTTCCTTCACGCTGGTCTTATGATGTGTACTTACATCAGGAAGGCACAGGTCAGAGCATAGCCTTTACCACTAATAATGTGTAAGCAGGTCAGGTATGTGTGCTGTGTACATGAGGAGGTCACCAGTATATGGTTTATTACAGAAATAAGTGTGACTTAATAGCACAGCCGTAAAGTCCCTGCTCTCAGGGAAGGATAAACATGGATTACCCAGAGCTCATCGGGAACATCCAAACCCCAAGCACGTGTTGTCTCAGGCCTCATCCAAACCGGAGCGTTCCACGTCTGTAATACTCGCTCCTGGGCTCCCAACCTGCTTGTTCATTACAGTAAAGATGGCTTCTCTGTACAATATAATAGTAAAGCCAGCTATTATCAAATTGTACATAGAAGGACACAGCATGTGGATTTCATATAGGGTGGGAGGGCCGAGAGCTGCAGGAAACAGTGGCTCTGACTGTGGTGGTCCATGCCGGTGTTAGGCTACTTTCACACTTGCATTGTTAATTCCAGTACTGAGGTCCGGCAGAGGATCTCTTTACTGGAATGAAACGGATCCGTTTTGATTTTGCACATCCGGATACATCCGTTCCGTTAGGATGCGGTAGTGTGAAATCAAAACTGAAAAAAACAGATCAGGCACTAAATACATTGAAAGTCAATGGGTGACGGATTCGGTTTTTTAGTCTCCTAAAAAAAACGTATACGTCACCATTGACTTACATTGTTTTTAGTGCCGGATCCGATTTTTTTTTTTCCGTTTCTATGAGCGGACACAAAATTACAGCTTGCTGCGGCTTTGTGTCCAGTCACAAAACTGAAAGCTGCCAGAACAGAAGACATCCTGATGCATCCTGAACGGATCTCTTTCCATTCAGACTGCATGGCGACAAAACTGAACCGTTTTTGTCCGGTATTGAGATCCTCTGCCGTATCTCAATACCGGAAAACCACAACGCAAGTGTGAGAGTAGCCTTACCGGGATGACCAGGTGAATCTTCAGCTGCATCTGTCGTAGCCGGGGAAGTGTCTGGCCCATCGGACTTCTCCCTTCTACATAGAAGATCAGTAGCACACCGACCCCTCCTCTATCATGTGGTCAGCCATTCATTTGGATTGTCCAGATGCGGCTTCCCCCAGACTCATCTCCCAGGGCTTACAGAAGACTGGTCCACGTGATCAGCTCATGGTTGGACTGTTTTTCAGTAACTGAGGAGCTGTGATCAGCTAGTTTGTGTTTGAGAAAGAAAATGATTATTTGGTTTTTGTATTTTTACATTATTCTTTTTTTTTTTCTCATTTAGTCTCAAATTGAGCTGTTTGTAAACCGACTGGACTCTGTTGAGTCTGTTCTACCATATGAGTATGATGCGTAAGTACACCTCATTATCCCGTGTCTCTTGTGCACAGTCACATTACTTTCCAGTACCTACACAGAGCGGGGGTCATTTACCAAGACCAGCTTTTTACGACTGTCTTTTACTCCTCTTTTGTGCTGCCTTTGCTGGCGAAAGATGCTGGTAATTTATGTCGAGGCGTGCGCTTCAGAAGTCCTTGCTCCTGGAAGAAAAGCTATAGCAGCCCCTGGCTGGATTAGTTTTTTGGCAACGTTTACCTTTGTAGGCATCAACCTTGGTAAATTTCCGGCATGCCCACGCCCTCCACAGTCCTATGTGTCAAACGCGGCGCAAAAATATTACTGCAGTTGCATTCCAAAAGGTCGTAAAAAGGGTGTCTACGTTTATTTTTACTCCAAAAATGTTCGTAAATGACCCCTGTTATCTTTACAACTGTAGCCTTGTTCAAGGCTTTTTGTAGAATATCCTGGGCAGAATATCGGCTTTAGATGTGTCTGTCCAATCAGTGGCTCACCTAAACACCCCACAAATCAGAAGTTGTTGTCAGTCAATAAGATCTTTACCCTAAGGGTAAATGCACACATTCAGGATTTATGTGCAGACAGTCCGCACTGAAATCCAGAGGGGTTCGCAGGGAAATCCGTGCGGTCAATCTGCATCAACTGGTGGAGATTTACATGCAGATCTGGTGCGGATTTTACTATCCCCATTGAAGTGAATGGAGAAAATCCAGTCAGGAAAAATAAAATAAATTGACATGCTGAGTATTTTAAAATCCGCACAGAGATAAATCCGCATTGTGTGCACGAGAATTTCAAATTCTCATAGAATACAATATACATGACCTACTGTGAGGATTTTCTGCACCCAAATCCGCACGGAAAATCTGAATGCAATCCTGATCTTGTGCATTTAGCCTTAGAATACTCTTCATTTACAATAGTACATTTCTTTGGTGATCGGATCTGAGATTCAAGGCTCCAACTGTTTTCATGCTTATGACGGTTCAGATTCAGTGTAATAACCCTTTCATTCCTTCCACTACAGCTTTGACTTCTGCACGGATAAAGATGAGAAGCATCCACTAGAAAATCTTGGCCAAGTGCTGTTTGGTGAAAGAATTGCATCGTCCCCGTACAAGGTTTGTACTGTGTTGGGCCAAGTAAAGGCTATAGTGATAGATCCCTGGACAAAGGAGGTGAAACATTTAGTGGTCAGTTATGACCAGATATACACCACAGATTCTGTCGCATGCCATGGTGTGGCAGAATCTGCAAGTTCTTCCCTGCTTACTCCAAAAAAAAAGTCGGCGTGACAGGGAAGGGGGTGGTCCGGCAGGCCCCTCTCATTCATCATTTTCTACGCCTGGTTTAGGCATAGAAAATGGTCTAAATGTAAGACAGCTCAGAAGCTGGTTTACTTTTAGAATTGGCGCTGGATGCGCTGAAGATAAGTAGAGGCCGGCACCACTACATAACTTCAACGATCCACCGCCAGATATAGGGGTTATTAAGACCGGTGTCTGAAATGTTGGACTTAATAAATGTGCCCCTTCGTTTTTGTTTTTAAGCAGAATTATTTTTCAGTTTTGTAACTGTACATTGGAAATATTGTCATTTCAGTTTACATTTAACAAGAATGAAACCTGTAAGGTAGTCTGCCAAAAGGAATATGACTCTAAAACTAATATCAATCGTCTTGATTTCATTAAAAAAGGAATACAGCTTAATTATCAGCATCACTGGTGAGTAGAAACATTTTACTCTTCTGCATATAGGCTGTGTGCACCTTCACAACCAACCTTTTATTGCTCCAATACAAATAAAAAGAGCAACTTTGCAAAAATTCTTCATCGTGAAAATCCTTTTGCTTTGTGTGTTCAACCCCTGTACAAACATATGCATCTCTGGCTACAAACAAGCCCTGTGCCGTGTGATCCTGCAGTCATACCCCATCTGTCCCTTACAGTCCTTGTATGCTATATGTATGTAGGATTAGCAGCATGGGACGGGTATTACGTCATTATCCGACTCCACAAAGTATTGTATTATATTATCCGACTGCACAGTGTATGTCTTATAATATATATAATAATATCCGACTCCACAGTGTATGTCTTATATAATAATATCCTGACTCCACAAAGTATTGTATTATATTATCCGACTCCACAGTGTATGTCTTATAATATATATAATAATATCCGACTCCAGAGTGTCTTATAATATATCTATAATAATACCCTGACTCCACAGAGAGTGTCTTATAATATATAATAATACCCTGACTCCACAGAGTGTCTTATAATATAATAATATCCTGACTCCACAGAGTGTCTTATAATATATAATAATATCCTGACTCCACAGAGTGTCTTATAATATATATAATAATATCCTGACTCCACAGAGTGTCTTATAATATATATAATAATATCCTGACTCCACAGAGAGTGTCTTATAATATATAATAATACCCTGACTCCACAGAGTGTCTTATAATATAATAATACCCTGACTCCACAGAGTGTCTTGTAATATATAATAATACCCTGACTCCACAGTGTGTCTTATAATATATAATAATACCCTGACTCCACAGAGTGTATTATAATATATAATAATATCCTGACTCCACAGAGTGTCTTATAATATAATAATACCCTGACTCCACAGAGTGTCTTATAATATATAATAATACCCTGACTCCACAGAGTGTCTTATAAATATAATAATACCCTGACTCCACAGAGTGTCTTATAATATATAATAATACCCTGACTCCACAGAGTGTCTTATAATATATAATATCCTGACTCCACAGAGTGGTCTTATAATATATAATAATACCCTGACTCCACAGAGTGTCTTATAATATATAATAATACCCTGACTCCACAGAGTGTCTTATAATATATAATAATACCCTGACTCCAAGAGTGTCTTATTAATATATAATAATACCCTGACTCCACAGAGTGTCTTATAATATATAATAATATCCTGACTCCACAGAGTGTCTTATAATATAATAATACCCTGGACTCCACAGAGTGTCTTATAATATATAATAATACCCTGACTCCACAGAGTGTCTTATAATATATATAATATCCTGACTCCACAGAGTGTCTTATAATATATAATAATACCTGACTCCACAGAGTGTCTTATAATATATAATAATACCCTGACTCCACAGAGTGTCTTATATTATATAATAATATCCTGACTCCACAGAGTGTCTATATAATATATAATAATACCCTGACTCCACAGAGTGTCTTATAATATATAATAATATCCTGACTCCACAGAGTGTCTTATAATATATAATAATATCCTGACTCCACAGAGTGTATTATAATATAGAATAATATCCTGACTCCACAGAGTGTATTATAATATAGAATAATATCCTGACTCCACAGAGTGTATTATAATATAGAATAATATCCTGACTCCACAGAGTGTCTTATAATATATAATAATATCCTGACTCCACAGAGTGTCTTATAATATATAATAATATCCTGACTCCACAGAGTGTCTTATAATATATAATAAATATCCTGACTCCACAGAGTGTCTTATAATAATAATAATACCCTGACTCCACAGAGTGTATTATAAGTATATAAATAATATCCTGACTCCACAGAGTGTCTTATAATATATAATATATCCTGACTCCAGAGTGTCTTATAATATATATAATATCCTGACTCCACAGAGTGTCTATAAATATATAATATATCCTGACTCCACAGAGTGTCTTATAATATATAATAATATCCTGACTCCACAGAGTGTCTTATAATATATAATAATACCCTGATCCACAGAGTGTCTTATATATATAATAATACCCTGACTCCACAGAGTGTCTTATAATATATAATAATACCTCCACAGAGTGTCTTATAATATATAATAATACCCTGACTCCACAGAGTGTCCTTATAATATATAATAATACCCTGACTCCACAGAGTGTCTTATAATATATAATAACTATCCAGAGGTTATTCCTGACTCCACAGAGTGTCTTATAATATATAATAATATCCTGACTCCATAGAGTGTCTTATAAATATATAATAATATCCTGACTCCACAGAGTGTCTTATAATATATAATAATATCCCTGACTCCACAGAGTGTCTTATAATATATTAATAATACCCTGACTCCACAGAGTGTCTTATAATATATAATAATACCTCTGACTCCACAGAGTGTCTTAATAATATATAATAATATCCTGACTCCACAGAGTGTCTTATAATATATATAATAATACCCTGACTCCACAGAGTGTCTTATAATATATAATAATACCCTGACTCCACAGAGTGTCTTATAATATATAATAATACCCTGACTCCACAGAGTGTCTTATAATATATAATAATACCCTGCTCCACCAGAAGTGTCTTATAATATATAATAATATCCTGACTCCACAGAGTGTCTTATAATATATAATAATATCCTGACTCCACAGAGTGTCTTATAATAATAATAATATCCTGACTCCACAGAGTGTCTTATAATATATAATAATATCCTGACTCCACAGAGTGTCTTATAATATATAATAATACCCTGACTCCACAGAGTGTTTATAATATATAATAATATCCTGACTCCACAGAGTGTCTTATAATATATAATAATATCCTGACTCCACAGAGTGTCTATAATATATAAATAATACCCTGACTCCACAGAGTGTCTTATAATAATATAATAATATCCCTGACTCCACAGAGTGTCTTATAATATCTTATAATAATAATATCCTGACTCCACAGAGTGTCTTATAATATATAATAATACCCTGACTCCACAGAGTGTCTTATAATATATAATAATAATACCCTGACTCCACAGAGTGTCTTATAATATATAATAATATCCTGACTCCACAGATGTCTTATAATATATAATAATATACCCTGACTCCACAGAGTGTCTTATAATATATAATAATATCCTGACTCCACAGAGTGTCTTATAATAATATAATAATATCCTGACTCCACAGAGTGTCTATATATATATAATATATAGTGATATAATATCCTGACTCCACAGAGTGTCTTATAATATATATAATAATACCCTGACTCCACAGAGTGTCTTATAATATATAATAATACCCTGACTCCACAGAGACTTATAATATATTAATAATCCTGACTCCACAGAGTGTTCTCTTATAATATATAATAATATCCTGACTCCACAGAGTGTCTTATAATATATAATAATATCCTGACTCCATAGAGTGTCTTATAATATATAAATATATAATAATATCCTGACTCCACAGAAGTGTAATTAATATATAAATAATATTTCCTGACTCCAACAGAGTGTATTTATTAATATACCTGATCCAACAGAGTGATATATATTACCCTGACTCCACAGAGTTTTATAATATATAATAATTATCCCTGACTCCACAGAGTTCTTTATATATATAATAATACCCTGACTCCACAGAGTGTTTATAATATATATAATAATCCTGACTCCACAGAGTGTCTATAATATATAATAATACCCTGACTCCACAGAGTGTCTTATATAATAATAATATATCGACTCCACAGAGTGTCTTTATAAACACTACAGTCTGAGAATGACACTATGTACAATGCATGGCAGTGAGCCAGAGTCCCCATATACAGAGTCAACCAGCCTATACAATGCCAGACAGAGACTGTCCACCAAAATGTTATTAGCCAAAGAGTGCTGCCATTAAAAGTGCCAGCCATGTCCTATCACACCATATCTTACTTAGATCTACACTGTGTAACTGCCACACTCAGTAATTGACCACTGCAGCCCTTCTGGGGGTAAAGGAGCTCTATGTGTGACTCCCAGACAATCCAGGAAGGCCCAGGCTTCATAGAATAATACCTTGATTATGTGGGCAAAGTATTTTCCTGCCACCTTGTTATCTGTCTTGATGAAGATTTCTCGTAGAATAGATTCACCAATTGGATTGTATTTGGCATTGAATTTATCAAATCGATGGAAAGTATTTCTGTCCTGTGGGAACGGAAAAAATAAATGGGCGTAAGAAAACGAAATCTCAATTTACAGTCACAACAATGACAGGTTGGCACTGCCACCTACTGACCACAGATGGTGATGTACACAGTTTCCATTTGCTAGATAAGCAGATTTGAATGACATTTTCCACAGACTAACATATTGAACTTAAGATCTTTTTCCAGAGATCCAGAGATGAGAAGACACTCTGCCGATGGGCATTCTTTCTGTCTTACTACACGATATGATACAAGGATTGATTTCAGCAGCATACAGAAGAAGCTGGGTTACCAGCAATGGCACATGTTAGGATTTGGAAAAATAGAAATTTACAAGCTTTTTTTGGTCTGCATTTGCTGCAACCTTTCTAAAAACAGTGCATTTAGGTGTTTTACGTGTAGTCATGACATTTTTTCCCTATTATGTTCAAAGGGGAAAGAAGCACTTTAGTGCAATATAGAGACTTTTGTCGAATCAGTTCTAGGAAAATTTCCTAAAATTAATAAACACCCCTAAAATAACACCAGAAACTGTATGTTCTTAGTGACAAGGTGGTTTAATCCTTATACATCCAATTAATGTCGGCTGAACCCTCTGGTTTTGGTGGGACTGACCAAGCATCTAATGTGTATGGGGGTGTCCCAACGGTGGACGTCAGCGGAAAGAAAGATGGGTTGTTGGATTTCAGAGGTACCTTTCAGCAGGTTCTCCTCATTCACAGTAGTAACTTCTTGGCTGAGCCCAGCGTGTATAGAGGGAGGAAATTTTACATCAGCATGGAACGGAAAGGAGGAAGTTTTGTCTTATTTTTTTTATTTCAATTTTTATTTTTTTGTACGCTTGGTGTTCCTATGCACTATACACGTACGGGCGCAGAGAGAGAGGCATTTGTGCAGCACACTGTACATGTACTGCACAACAGAAAACGGTCTAATTACATAATAAATGAGTGAAGATAGCTTATGTCCCTGACAGCAGGCCCTCTTGGCTAAACCCTACTGCACTGGTGATCACTGATATTGGCCAGTCAATTCTGACAAGCTAATCATGGCTTTCTCACTGTAAAAAACAGTGAGGAGGCTGCAGGTGGCCAAAATTGTAGGTGATTGGTTCTGTATAGGACAGCGCCAATCATCCTCATATTTACAGAGTAGCGTTACTGGTGGGGCCACCTCTATATGTACTGCCATTAGTCAGTATGTCATACTGACCAATCGCTGCACCTTCTCTACACGTTACTATTTCAGTAATGAACGGCGTGCAGAGCAGGTGTCAGCTCCTCAGTACTGTGATCCTGGGCCTGCTGGTACTTGTAGTGAAAAACTGCTGCTGTGAGATCATTATCACATTGGTGTTATCATCATTTGCAGCAGTTCCAGGATCCCTGATGCCAATTCCCAGTCACTATCCCCCTCCTGTGCGCTTCAGAAGCAAAGCCATCTGTGTATGTTTTGTCACGTTTTTTAGCCTTATACCAACACCCCAGGTTGAGTGTATTGTAATGAATTGTAGAGGGGATCAAACCCCCAAAAGCTGAAGTCCCACTGTGGGACTTTTATTAATATTTTTATTTAACCTCAGAGCCTCTGCAGTTGTCAGTCAGTGCTGTATAAATCACCAAACTAAGTCTCAAATACACATAGCACTCCTTGCCTTCTGAGCCCTGCGGTGTAACCATACAGTATTTTACGACCACATATGGGGTGTTGTCATATTCAAGAGAAAATGAATAACAAACTGTGGTGCGATTTTTCTCCTGTTACCCTTTGTGAAAATGAAAAGCAAATCAACATTTTCTTGTAAAATATGTAATTTTTCATTTACATGCCTAAGTGTTTCTAAATCCTAAGAAACATCTGTTGGGCCAAAGTGCTCACTACACCCCTATAAAAATTATGGGGATATAGTTTCCAAAATAGGATCACTTTTTTGGGATTGTACTCTAGGGGTGCAAATACGACATGGTGCCTAAAAATTATTCCAGTGAAATATGCCCTCCAAAAGCCATATGGTGATTCTTCTCTTCTGAGCTTTACTACGTGCCCATACAGCAGTTTATGACCACATATGGGGCATTTCCGTTTATTCAGGAGAAAATGGGTAACATTTGGGGAGTGTATTTTCTTGTGTTACCCCTTGTGAAAATAAAAAATCTGGAGCTAAAGAAACTTTCATTGGAAAAAATTTAATGTTTCATTTACACAACCTCATACTTCTAAATTCCATGAAACGCCTGTGGGACCAAAGAACTAACTACACTCCTCAAAAAATTATGTGAGGGGAGTAGTTTCCAAAATGGGGTAACTTTTTGGGGGTTTTCACTGTAGGGGTACCTCAGTGTCTCTTCAAACACAACATGGCACTTGAAAACCATTCCAGCAAAACCTGCCCTTCAAAAACCATATGGCACTCCTTCCTTTCTGAGCCCTGCCGTGTGCCTATACAACAGGTTCCGACCACATATGGGGTGTTTATGTAAACTACAGAATCAGGGTAATAAATACTGAGGTTTGTTTAGCTGTTAACCCTTTCTGTGTTACAGGTACTTTAATTCTTGGAACACACAAGTGTTATCAAAGTTTGTAAAATCAGTTTTGAATAATTTGAGTGTTGTAGTCCAAATCATGTAAGCCCCTCAAGGTGACTTCATAACTGAATTGATCCTTTAAAAAGTGGGTTTTGGAAATTTCCTTGAAAATTAAAAAACATGGCCAACTAACATCCTAAAAAAATAAAATGACATTTCCAAAATGATGTCAACATAAAGTAGATATATGGGGAATATTAAGTAATAACAATTTATGAAGTATCACTATCAGTTTCAGTTTTCAAAATTTGAATATCTCTGCTTTTAAGATATAAAAGCAGAGATATTCAAATTTTGAAAACTGAAACGTTTTCCAAATTTCCCGTAAAGTTTGCATTTTTTTAATAAAGATTAAACATGTCAACGTAAATTTACCACTATCATGAAGTACTATGTGTCACAAGAAAATAATGTCAGAATGGCTTGGATAAGTTATAGCGTGCCGAAGTTATTACCACATAAAGTAACACATGTCAGATTGGCAAAAAACAGCCTGGTTCTTCAGGTGAAAAATGGCAGGGCCCTGATGGTGTTAGTAAAGCCCCTTCACCTGTAATAACACACACATGTGAATCACACAAATTTACAAATCCTACAAAAATTAAAATGTCCCATCAGTATATTCAGCAGAGGAGGCACGCAACATCATTGCCTCTGATACCGATATGGCCAGCAAGGGATAACATGATCCCACATTTCTCTTCCTCCTCATCATCATCTATGGCCAGCGATTAGCTGCAGCAGCAGCATTAAAGCTGAAGTTTACATCCTGGGAGCCAAGCGAAGACGCCAAGGCCAAGAAGAGAAGGAGCCAAGAGCTGGAAGCCAGCTCTGGGAGATAGGTAAGTATGCTTTCCTTCACAGGTCTGAGGAGGGTTTTCTAACAATCCACCCAAAGGTGCATAACCTCTTTGATACCCTTGGAACAAAGTTTCTAAATTCAGTTCTAAATAAATTGAGGGGTGTAGTTTCTAAATAGTGTCATTTATGGTTGGTTTCTATTATGTAAGCACCTCAAAGTCACTTCAGAACTAAATTGGTCCTTAATAAAGTCAGTTTTGAAAATTTTCTTGAAAATGTGAAAAATTACTCCTAAAACTCAAAGCCTTCCAACAGCCTAAAAAAATAAAATGGCATTTACAAAATGATGCCAGCTAACATGAAGTACAATGTGTCACGTCACAAAAAAAAAACAATCTTAGAATGGCCTGGATAAGTAAAAGTGTTCCAAAGTTATTAGCACATAAAGTGACACATGCTAAGAACATCCTAAGTACACAAGAGGTCCTATTCATAATACTGATGATGACTTAAGGAGTTAGGCTACTATATATCTTGTTTTACTACCCAAAATGAGCGCATACAGGACTTATCATTTCCCATGTATGAATATAATTCTCACCGCATGCACATCTAGAGTGTCCACACTGAGATCATATGCTGTTAGGTTCATGTTCTGGAAGACTTGACGCAGTGTCTGTTCTTTTCCTCCTTCTTCATGAACTATATCTTCCAAATTCTTTTTCATTGCTCGCTTGATGAATCGCAGTAAATGCTTCTGATTCATGCAGGATGCTGCATGAATGTGTGTGTCCACCTTTAGAAGGAGAGCTCAAGGTAAGTGTCTCCATACAGTCGGCTTCCAAAGCTAAATATCAGACTGGAAATGTACACACCTTACGTATGTTGTAAAAGTCTCTGTGGGGCACCTTTTTCTGAGCGGCTAACTCTTTCATCTCATTCAACAAAACATGCATCTGGAAACGGGAACTCAGATACTGCAGTCGCCGGTAGCAGAATGACTTACTGTAAAGAAATGAACATAAGATTATGTTATTATATAATTATAATATTAATTTAATTTAATTTTTTTTTCTTTGCATTGCCATTTTCTAGCACCCATAACTTTTTATATCAAAGTCTACAGAGGTGAGTGAGGGCTCATTTTTTTCAGAGGAGATTTGTATATTGTATAGATGCCATTTTGGGATGTACTTGACTTTTTGATCACTTTCTATTTAGTTTTTTTGGGGGGAAGTGAAGCAACTATTCACTGCCTGTTTAGGATACTAAAAAAAAAAAACTAAAGAAGTTTTATTATTAAATCAATTGTTAAAAGAGGAGGGAAGAGAAAAGGGTTTTTTTGTTTGTTTTTTTACTACCGTGTTTCTCCGAAAATAAGACAGGGTTTTATTTTATTTTTTTTCTCTTTTTTTGCTCTGTTACATACAAGGAGCATTAATATTTGATTCTATCGTGCTCCTAGCAAGACAAGACATTTTAATACTTTATCTTGGATGTGAGAGTCAAGTGGCACTAGAGGTTGGTGAACCCGGGATAGCACAATTCCTCTTTAGTCTGTTGCCCAGATCCATCCAAGATAACACGTATTCTGTCAATTATCACCACATAGACGCACAGAAATCAGAGAAAAAGTGTGATGATCCGATTTGGACCGACATCTGTGTGGATCCAAGGGGTCATAGAAGTAAAACAGAGGGACTGCAAACAATAATGACAACCCTCCTGTCTTCAATATTACTATTTTGATCCCAAGTGGTGTGCCTGGGATACAGGGTTTGGAAAAGCATTCCTAGCTTTTCCTTAACCACTTCAGCTCTGAGCCATTTCCCCCCTTCCTGACCAGGCCTAATTTTTCAAATCTGACATGTGTCACTTCATGTGGTAATAACTTTGGAACGCTTTTACTTAGCCAAGCGATTCTGAGATTGTTTTCTCGTGACACATTGTACTTCAAGTTAATGGTAAACTTGAGTCGATAAGTTTTAATTTTATTTATAAAAAAATCCAAAAGTTACCGAAAATTTGAAAAAATTCACTGTTTTCTAAATTTCAATCTCTCTGCTTTTAAGACAGATAGTGATGCCCCATAAAATACTTTTTAATTTACATTCCCCTTATGTCAACTTTATGTTGGCATCATTTTGGTAGTGTCATTTTATTTTTTTAGGACAGTAGAAGGTTTAGAATTTTAGACGCAATTTTTGCTAATTTGCAAAATCAACTTTTTTAAGGACCAGTTCAGTTCTGAAGTCAGTTTGTGAGGCTTACATAATAAAAACCACCCATAAATGACCCCATTTTAGAAACTACACCCCTCAAACTATTCAAAACTGATTTTAGAAATGTTGTTAACCCTTTAAGTATTCCACAGGAATTAAAGCAAAATAGATGTGAAATTTCAAAATTTCACTTTTTTTGCAGATTTTCCATTTTAATAATTTTTTCCTGTAACACATTAAGGGTTAACAACAAAACAAAACTCAATATTTATTACCCCGATTCTGCAGTTTGCAGAAACACCCCACATGTGGTCGTAAACTGTTATTTGGGGATACGCCAGGGCTCAGAAGGGGAGGAGCAGCATCTGCATTTTCTAACATGGAATTTTTTGTCATGGTTTGTAAGAGTGATAACTTTTTAATTTTTTTGTGGACTGAGCTGCGTGAGGTCTTATTTTTTGCGGGACAAGCTGTGCTTTTTATTGGCACCATTTTGGGGTACATATGGCTTTCTGATCACTTTTTAATCTAATTTTTGGGAGGTTAACTAAAAAAAAAGCAGTTTAGGGGCATTTTTCTACATTTTTTTTACACAGTTCACTTGATGGGGTAGATCATGTGATATTTTTGTAGAGCCAGTTGTTACGGACGCAACGATACCAAATATGTCTATTTTTTATTATTTTTTTACGTTTTACACAATAAGAGCATTTTTAGAAGAAAAATCATGTTTTTGTGTTGCAGTTTTTTAAGAGCCATTTTTTTTTTCATTTTTCAGGCTATAATCTTGTGTGGGGGCTCATTTTTTGCGGGAGGAGGTGACGTTTTTATTGCTACCATTTTGGGATGCATACGACTTTTTGATTGTTTAATATTATGTTTTTTGGTAGGTGATGCAACAAAAAGAGCTGTTTTGGCTTAATTTTTATTAGATTTTTTTTACGCAGTTCACTTTATGGGGTAGATCATGTGATATTTTTATAGAGACGGTCGTTTCGGACGCGGTGATACCAAATATGTGTATCTTATTTATTTATTTTTATTTGTAACTTTTTTAATGAAATATTTGGGGGGAAATTATTTTTTTTTATATATATGTGATTTTTTTTTTTTTTTTTATGATACTATTTTTTTTTATTATTTTTTTTTACACTTTGTGTACCCCATAAGGTCATACAAGACCTCAGGGGGACATTTAACTTCACTTATTTTTTTTTTTTTTACACTTGATTTTCTCCTGTAACTGGGGCTGACATAGTGGCCCCAGTTACAGGGGAAATACATCCCCAGAGAGGCTGTACAGCATAATACTATGCTGTACAGCCTCAGTGCAGGGCTGATCGGGTCTATGAGAGACCCGGCAGCTCCTGCACTCTCCGGCCCCGGCGATCACGTGACCGCCGGGCCGGAACAGGAAGCGCAATAGCGCTTCCTGATCTGTATACACAGCGCTCGTTGAGCGCTGTGTATACAGCGATCTAGAAGGCAGGGACCCCTGGGAACGGTCCCTGCCTTCTCTTTGGGGTACCCTGCTGTCACTGACAGCAGGTACCCCACTGTGCAGCTGCACGATTAGCGTGCAGCTGCTATCTCTGAATGGCCGTTTATAAACGGCCATTCAGAGATAGATAACCACTTCCCGGACGTTTATAGTCAACGTGCGGACGGGAAGTGGTTAAAAAAAAAAAAAAACCTTTTCTCTTCCCTCCTCTTTTAAGAATTAATTTAATAATAAAACTTCTTTTTTTTTTTTAAACAAAATTTTTATTGTCAATTGTCAGATTTATATGGTTTCCATCAATGCAGTAGTCTGAAATAACAAATGTGTATTTTACATTGTCACAGCAAAAAGGCAAGCATACAGTGTCCTGACTCATGACATTTTTCATATTATCTTTAGAAAACATCCTAACTAGAGATGAGCGAGCATGCTTGGCAGAGCATGCTCGAGTGCCATTTTTGCGTATTTGCGTACGCATTTTAAAATTCGTACGCTATTCATACGCATATTTTAATTATTTATTTATTATTATTTATTTTAATTGAATTTGTACGCTATTTGTACGCATTTGCGTATAGATTAAAATATGCGTATGAATAGCGTATGAATTTTAAAATGCGTACGCAAATACGCAAAAATGGCACTCGAGCATGCTCGGCCGAGCATGCTCGCTCATCTCTAATCCTAACATATCAACTTACCTCCCTCCCTCCCTTAACCCCAACTGTAATTCAGATGTTATGTCTATATGTGTGTATAAATCTTCTCACAATACATATTTATTGTATATCTTGTTGTAATTAATCCAATAGCAATTATTGAATTACATTTTTCCATATTTCCATTTTGAGACCCCTCGTCATGGTCGTGTATCAGTGTGTCCGTATATTCTGGTAGGATTTCTGCATCTCATGAGGATTAGAAATGCAGGATTATTGTCTAAAGGAATGATTTAGCCTCGTCCTTTGTACAGAATTTGTCATTAAAGAGACCCCATTTTTTACTGAATGTCTTGCGTGTTTTTTCATTTTTCCTTTCAGTGTCACATTTGTCAGCTAACAAACATTTCTTCGTAAGATCGAAGATTTCCTTTGTGTCTGGAATTTTTGGGGAAATCCAATGACGCAAGATGCATCTTTTAGTAGCTAAGAGTATAACATGAGTTACTTGTGTAGTCCTAGCCGATGTGTTGTGGAATAATAGTTCCTCATAGTTGTTCTCCAAACTGGAATGGAGCTTATCATTACATTTATGTGCTATATGACTCCATAGTTTGCGTATCTCCTCACATTCCCACATACAGTGAAAGAGATCTGCATTTGGCACTCCACATTTTGGACATGTAACATGCTGACTCCTGTATTATAGGGGTGCGGAACTTGAAATTAAATGCATAGATGGCTTTATGTATGACTTTAAAGTGAGTTTCCCTCCATATTTCACTAGGAATTGCCTTCATTACATTGTTCCATCCCCTGAGAATATCTGTCGCCAATATAGGTGTAGGAAGCCTTTTATTCCATGTCTTAAATAATATCTTCTAGATAGGGTTAGTTTTTTCATAACCTCTTGATATAAGTATGTTATTGATATTTTGTTATGTGTTGAGGCAATTGTGTTGTCAAACTCATTTTGGGTAAATTCCGCTATAGTCAATTGAAGATTTGCCTTAAGAAAACCCAATACTTGATAATAGTCTAGATAGTGTTTGCTATCTAAGCTATATTTCTCTTTTAGATCTGAAAATGTATAATATAAGCTTGTTAATGGATCCCACATGTCTCCAACTGATTTTATCCCGTTGGATTGCCACGTTTTAAATTGTTTGTTATGGATACCTGCAGGGAAATCAGGGTTGTTCCAAAGGCTGAGATGTTTGGATATTCTGTAGGGGAGACCAAATACCTTCCTGACGGCCTTCCATGTTGCTATCGTATCCTTGAGTATTATGCTGCTTTTTATTTCCTTAGGGACCACTGAGTAAGGGATATGTAGGAGTGCGCTTAGATCCCATGGTTTCATTAATTGCGCCTCTAGACTATAATTTGAGAAGTTGGACGATTGGTGGATCCAATCTATGCTATGTCTTAATAGACAAACTAGATTATAATGGCAGATATCGGGAAAGCTCACTCCTCTATCTTCCGTAGGCAATACCAATTTGTCCATAAAACTGCGAAATGCTGTGTTGATGTTATTAATATCTTTATGTGTAAGGAGTAATGGGATTGTTTGAAGATGGTATAAGAGTTTGGGAAAGCAGATCATCTTTATTCAGTGACATTTACCCATAAGGGATAAGGGCAGGTCTTTCCATCTGTTTAGATCTGAGATAATGCGGTTTATCAAAGCAGGGTAATTGAGGTTGTATACGGATTCCGGTGTTTTACCTATCTGAATGCCTAAATATTTGATAGAGTGATGAGCTACTGTGATATGTTTACTAATCCATGGGTGAGCATGAAATGGGGTTTGTAAATAGAGCATTTCACATTTGCTGACGTTTACCTTATAACCGGAAAAAGAACCAAAAAGAGATAGCATATCTAGTAATTTTGGTAGGTCTGAATGTGGGTGAGATAAGAATACTAGTAGGTCATCCGCGAACAGTGCGTGTTTAACTTCCACGTCTCCCACTGTGATACCTGATATATTACTATTAGAAGCAATAGCTATGGACAAAGGTTCTATGGCTAAATTAAATAACAAAGGTGACAGGGGGCATCCCTGTCTCGTTCCTTTGTAAAGTGTGAATTTAGGCGATAGGAAACCTGGGGTATAGACTTGAGCCACTGGAGAGTCATATAAAGCCTTCAGGTATGTTCGAAATGGCCCCGTGAGCCCAATTGAGTCTAGCACCTTAGTAAGCCAATCCCAGGCCACATTATCAAACACTTTCTCGGCATCGACAGTCACTATGGCCGGGGATTGGCCCCCTCCGGGCCTCAGTTTATGTTCATCTAGTATTGCCAGCACTTTCCTTATATTAGTGACTGCTGATCTGTGTTGCGTGAATCCAGCTTGTTCTGGGAGTAGTAAATGTGGCATTAGTTTGGCTAACCTGTTCGCCAAAATTTTAGATATAATTTTAATGTCTATATTTATTAATGATATAGGTCTATATGAAGAGGCCAAAAGTGGATCTTTCCCGGGCTTGGGCAATACTTTGATATAAGCTGTTTTTGCAAGTGTTGACATACTATGCCCATGTAAATACTCATTATAGAGTTTAGTTAAAATAGGTGAGATAGAATCTTTCATCATTTTAAAGAACTCTCCCGTATAGCCGCCAGGGCCAGGGGCTTTGTTGGATGCTAAATTCTTAATGGTGTCAGAAACCTCCCCTATTGTGATGTCTGAGTTCAGGATATCTAGATTTTTAGGGTCAATGTCAGGTAGAGGATTATGCTTTAACCAATTAGTAGCTGCCTCCGCAACTCCCTCATGTTTTTGATATAAGTGTTCATAGAAGTCTTTAAATATACTGTTTATTTTGTCTGGGGTGGTGTGGACATGACCATTATCACTTTTTATAGCCAAGATGGGTGAGGAATGCCAAGGTCCCCTCGCTAAACGGGCTAATAAGCTCCCTGCTTTATTTCCATATTTAAACAGTGTGGCCTCAAAATGTGTCCTAAATATAGATTCTTTTCTATTTACCCAGTTATCATAATTCGCCTTTGCTTGGGACCATTTTTCCTTGTTCAGGATGGTGGGATTATTGTGGTATTCGGTATATGAAGCTCTCAAGGTATGACTACATTGTCTCAGGGATGCTTCTGTTTGTTTTTTGGTACGTGAGACGTAAGAGATAATTTTCCCCCTTAAAACAGCTTTTCCCGTTTCCCATAGCAGCTGAGTGTCGTCAGTTGTCTCATTGAATTCTAGGAATTCTTTCCACCACTTGTTTAGTTCTACCTCAAATAAGCTATCACCCATTAGAGCAGATGGGAATCTCCATATATAATCAGAACCTCTTGGCATAGATTCTGTTAATACCAGTTGGACAGGGGCGTGATCTGATATAACTAAATCCTCGATGTTCACATATTTAGTTCTACTTTGTAGAGAGTCAGAGAGTAGGAAGTAATCAAGCCTCGACCAGGAATCATGGGCATGAGAATAATGCGTGAATTCCCTCCCCTCTGGGTGCAATGCCCTCCAGATGTCACATAAAGAGTGCACTTTACAGAAGTTATAAAGAATGCAGTCCCTTCGACGTGATGGCTTTGGTATTCCCTGAGAGTGTTTCCTATCTTCAGTACTGTCATGAACCGTATTTAAATGTCCCGCTATCAGCAGGTTCTTACTAGTATTGCTCTGTAATTGTTTTCCTAGTTTATCATAAAAGGTAGTGTTAGTGTCATTGGGTCCATACACATTATAGATGGTAATGTCGTCAGTTGGGGAGTGGAGGGTCGTTATCAGGACCCTCCCCTCATCATCCGAGGAGTTAGAGTGCACTGAGTATGGTAGATTTTTATGTAATAGGGTTATCACCCCCGCCTTAGCTTGTGTGGAAGGCGAGCATAACACTGTTCCCACCCATAATTTTTGTAGTCTAACGCTTTCTTTCTCCGTGAGGTGGGTCTCCTGTAATAGAGCAACATCCACCTTAAGGTGTCTTAATATCATCATTGTTTTGTGTGGGGATTTTAATCCCTTTACGTTCCAGGTGATGATTCTCATAATGTAACTCTCAGATGGTGATTTGGTTGAGTGTGAAGAAGAGTGATAACTTGTGTCGTTAGTATCTGGATTAACCCTCCCCCTTCCCTGTTCCCTCTGAAACAAGTAACTGTATAATAATAATACAACAAAGAATAACATCTTAAATAGACTATTATAATCCAGCCTGGCGAAGCTAAAAGATCACAAATTTGCTTCCACCCTCTGTGACTGTCCTTGACTTCACTTCTTCCCATCATAACCATAAATACGGTATATGTTGCATTTAACATTCCTGCGCACATTGTCCTTCAGGTAAACCCTACTATAAGGTATTAATAATCAATAATCGGAAAACGGGCATGCTAGATCAACCTTCTGCAAAACAAAAATGCTTAATATGTAAACTAGCTTATCTGCAAGTCCTGTTGACGATGCATATGGTGTAGTCCCAGGTTCTCAGGATGGTTCTAATGGGCGACGGTTGGTATGACGGACATGCTTCTCCCTAGGTTCCAAATCCGGCCAATCTTCAGTTTGACTCTGGTGCACAAGGGCGCTGGACTCCTATACTTCAGTATATATCGCTCCCTGTTGCCTTTTAGTAGGTTCACGCTTTTGAGGCCTGAGAGGTTCAAGGTCTAGGTGATCACGTGCTTCCGCTGGTGTGGAGAATGTTGAGGACGATCCATCTGGGTGAAATACTTTTAATATTGCAGGATAGAGTAGTGCAAATCGGATGCGTTGTTCATACAGTTCTGAGCATATCATAGAGAAATCCATTCTGCGCTTTTGTACTTCTGCAGAATAGTCCCCGAAAATCAGGAGTTTGTGGCCTTGCAACTCAATGGCCGAGCAGTTTTGTTTGAATGCACGTAAGATTGCTGTCTTATCTGTGAAATCCAGGTATTTCACTATTACTAATCTGGGTCGTCCAGACAGCACGTTAAGAGAATTCACATTTCGGTCATTTCCTGAACGGAGATCCGGGCCTAGTCTATGGGCATGCTCCACTTTACACCGCTCTGGCAGGCCAAGTGTTTCGGGATGTCATATTCACATACCTTAATAAGGTCTTGCGTAGGGATAGACTCCGGGATGCCTATAACACGTAAATTGTTCCTACGGGAACGATTTTCTAGGTCCTGGACCTTTTCTTTTAGCAGTTTATTGTTTCGCAATGCAGTGTTCAAATGTGATTTCATCTCTTGGTAAGTGTCTTCTAATGACTGGATTCTCTGTTCCGCCCCATCTAGTCGAGCGCCATGTTCCGTGACTGCGGCCTGCAAGGATTGCAACGTGAGGCCTACAGTGTTTGCCAGGGATTCTTGGAGATCGGGCAGGATTCTGCTGGCGACCTCAATCGCTAGTCTGACATAATCTACTTGCGGCTCATCTGTTCCCGTGTCAGTAGGTGGCGGAGAAGGCGCTGGTTGTGAGTCTGTCTCCTGCGATGGTAGAAGCGTCGGATCTTCCGCCGCCATATCGGTTTCCCGCGACTTTGGTTTGGACTGTTTACTTTGGGTTTTTGGTTTGTTTTTGCTCCCCATATTGAGCAGGTAACGCTCCATATGTGGGCGCCAGCAAAGTCACGTCCGATGATCCCGGTTTTCTCCCGGTAAGTAGGGGGATTAAGGTAGATTAGTTAGTGCGCTGCGCGGCGTTGAAGTTACTCGCGTCTGGTCACGATGGCGCCGGAACCGGAAGTCCAAAACTTCTTTATTTATTTTTTTAGTATCCTAAACAGGCAGTGAATAGTTTTTACAAGGGGATACATACCTATCCGATACCAATACGTGTCTTCAGTGATTTATTTATGGAAGTGAGGCAACTAAAAACAGTGAATCAGCCATTTGTTTTTTTTTCCCATTATGCCGTTCAAATACTTTTATATTTTAATAGTTTGGACATTTTAGGATGCCGTGATGACAATGATCTTTTTTTTTTTTTTATTGATTATTTTTAAAACAGGGAACACTCTGAGATGACAGCTGCTGAATAGGAATGTAGCATGCATTTGTGGGAGTTATTAGCAGGTAAAACTGAAAATGATTACATTTTAAAGCACAAAAGCACTTATACAGCAGGGTGTACTATACCATTAGGGTATAAAAAAAATGAAACTGCAGTTACACTTTAATATCATTCTTCTGAATCTGATCCATCGAACATTATCCACCACACCCTGTGAACTCAGAACCACTACAGATATCAGGCAAGTGACTGCGCCTGCTCAATCAGCATCAGGGGCCCAGCTGTTACTGACAGCTAGACTCCAGCTGTATCCGCCAGCATTGCTAAAAACACAGATGCCGGCGTACTAACCCTTTATATGCTACGGTCAACGCCGACTGCGGCATGTACGGGGTTTGAAGAGGGAGGAGGCTCCCTCTCTGACCCCATAGGCCTCCAGCGCTGCGGTGACAGGGGGCCGATGGCTGCTAAGACAGCCCAATACCTTACACAAGCATTGGAGCCTGCCAGCTATGGAAGTCTTTGAGACCCAGCCTGGTTGTCATAGGCGCACTGTCACTGTAATACTGACAGTGTAAGCATTACAATGCACCATGTATTTTAATGCACTGTAAAGGGGATCAAACCTCCAAAAGTTGGAAGTCCCATAGTGGGACAAAAATAAAAAGTAAAAAAAGTGTTTTAAATTGTAAAAAAATAAATAAAAATAGACACACTAGGTACCGCTGTGTCACACATCATGATCTATCCGCTCAGGTGAATACTGTAAAAAAAAAAAAACTGTACCAAAACAGACATATTTTTGTCACCTTGCCTCACAAAACGTGTAATATCAAGCAATCAAAAGGTACTATGTACCACACAATGGTACCAATGAAAACATAACCTCATCCCGCAAAAAAATTAGACTTCACACAAGACCATCAACAGAAAAATGAAAAAAAAATTGGCTTTCAGAAAATAGCATTGCAAAAACAAGATTTGGTAAACATAAAAACTATATAAAATCTGAATCTCTGTAATTGTTCTGACCAGCAAAACCCCCATGATACATACCACAACATTAAAACACAAAAAGTGAAATAAAAAGTGACCAAGAAGTCGTATATACCCCAAAATAGAACCAATGAATGATAATGGCAACTCATCCTGCAAAAAATAAGCCCTCACACAGCTCTGCTGAGAGAAACATAAAGGTATGATTTTAAAAAATGGCTCATAAACGTATGCTTGTCAGAAAATGACTAATAACCATATGCGTGTCAGAAAATGGCTGTACTGGTTGCCAGAGGCTGCGCTGCAAAAGCCAAATGGCAGTCTTTCCCTTTCAAACCCTGCAGGGTAAACAGCAGTTTACCTCCTCGTTTATGGCATTTCAACATCCAGTATAACCCACCTAACAATTTAAAGGACATGGTGTGTCTCAGATGGCACAACATACTGGGCACTGAAATGCCATATCTGTGGAATAATTGCAATTTTCACTATGCACCATCTGCTATGAATTGATTTTTGCAAAACATCTGTGGGGTCAAAATGCTCACCATTTGGTAAATTCTTAGATGGGTGTGGGTTCTAAAATTGGGTCACTTCTTGAGTGTTTCTTTTTTATATTTCAGAGCATCTGCAGTTGTCAGTCAGTGCTATATAAGCCTCAAATACACATGGCGCTCTTTCTCTTCTGAGCCCTGCCGTGTGCCCATACAGCACTTTATGGGGTGTTGTTCTTGTAAAATATGTAGTTTACATAATTTTTCACAACATATTCTGTGAAATGCTTGTTGGGCCAAGATGCTCACTACACCCCTTGAAAAATTCTGCTTGCGGTGTAGTTTCCAAAATGGGGTCATTTCTTGTGGTCTTTCACTGTAGGGGTACCTCAAAGTGTCTTCAAATGCAACATAGCACCCAAAAACTATTCCAGCAAAATCTGCTCTCCAAAAACAATATGTTGCTCTTTCCCTTTCAAGCCCTGATGTATGCCCAACCACATATGGGGTGTTTCTGTAAACTGCAGAATCAGGGTAATTTGCTGTTTATTTTTCTTTTAAACCTTGCTGTGTTACAAGACAAATTGACTAAAATAGAAAATCTGCAAAAAAAGTGACATTTTGGCAACTAAGCCAATTTTCCTTTAATTTACACCAGTTTGATAAATCTCTCCAATTATGTTACTACTTACATGGGGCCATTGATAATAAGAGCCATCAGTACGTTCATGTCAGCCACAAATTCTGAAAGGTCCAAATATGGGAGATCCAGCTCTGTATGCCTGAAAGACAAAACCATGCCAAATAAATATGGTGCACATAATGACGATATGACAGATGAAGAAAGTTCTTTAAAGAGAACCTGTCATTAGTTTCATGCTACCCTAACAAAGATCTGCATGAAACTGCAACATACACCATTTATAGCAACCAATCAGATTCCACCTTTCATTTTTCAGAGCTCTTTGGGAAAATGAAAGATGGAATATGATTTATTGCTATGGGCACCTCAGCCAGATTTCCGCTGCACCATGTTTCATAAATCTAGCTCTATTTTGAGACTGAAGCATTTAGTAGAAATCATAGCTTTAGTGTGTCCTGGAAAGTTACCCACCACCTTGTACCCCATTTGGATAGGACTGATTGACAAGGTCTCTCTCTATTTGGATATATGGAGAGATCTATCTATTAAGCCAGTCGGGGGAGAAACCAGAGGGGACAGTCTAGAAACCTGCCTCTTTTTAAGGCTATAATTAAAGCTATGACTTCTGGTGATGATACTTCATTCTTTTTAAAAGAGGGAGCCTGTTTCTGAACCTGCTCTTTATCAAGTGATGCAGTAGGAGTTAATGCATCTGCTCAATGGAGAGCCACTCATAAAGTGCGCATGGTATTTAATACAGTCTATGCGTTCACGGCCACAACTTTTGATGCCAAGAGCTGTGGCTCCACATTTACAGTACAACTCAGAACTCCCATTTGGGAAATAATTCAGCAGGAGTGTTCTAGAAACTCTTTTTAAACTGATGACAGAATCACTTTAATAAAATTGAGTACAGTTAAAACAGTGACAAGGAAAACCACAAGATGATCTGAACTGTACAGTATGAATCACAGCTATGCTCTTATGTGGCCACCCCCACGAAGTATCATCTACACATCACTGCTAAGACTGTATTGAAACAGGAATGCTTACGTGTCCAGGACATCGCGCTTTGTATAGACATGTACCACACCATCTACCATTTTTAGCCCAAAGCCCAAGTCGGGAGGCATAGTACTGGGATCACACACTTCATACGGATGCTGGTCAGAGAAGGGAGGATGCACAGGAGCATCTGTGAAAAAACTGAAAATCTTAATTTCATATAATAGGTGAGCAATACATTAATTCCAGATTTCAGTTGTCCATAGCGGTCAGTTAAAGTGGTTGGGTTGGTTATTTTTTTTATAAAAGGCATGGTGTAAGAACCAATGACATAAGTCACTCTCATCTTACCGATCCCCTCTTACTTCTATTCTGAAGCTTCCCGTATCCCCAGGATTCTAAGTACCCCACCCCAATGAAGTTAGTTTCTAGGCGAATCACTGAAGACCTATCTAATGTTCTGCTCCCGAATAGGCACTTCACCCCTACATAAAGCCATCTTAAAAATACCTGCAGCAACCGGAGTATCAGCACTCTCCTCCTGAAGTGGACTGTCTAAAGCCTCATCACTGAGCTTCTTCAGATGCTGAGCAGTAGTTCGACAAAAGCTTTGCATGGAAATATTCATATACTTCTGCCGAATGAATAAAGCTCGTACTACACTCTTGGCTGCATCCAGAAGGTCTGTGAAAGGAACCTAAAAAGAAATACAAGACTTAGAACCAAGAATACAATGCCAAACTACTAAACTGTTAAAGGCTATGTACACAATTTTTTTAATTATTGCATTGTACTCATTATGAGCTAAAAATCATTTTTTCAATTGATCTTTATTAAAAATATGGAACCCTTTTCTATGTACAGAGCTGAGATGCTCTACTAGCAGAATCTGAATTTTCTCTCTACTCCGTCAAACAGGGAGGGGATGGGCTCCTTATCTCTGCTCTCAGATCTTATAAAGACTCATCAAAGTTCAATCCTAATCTTACTGATACGAATGTGGCTTAAATAAGTGTTCATGACCTCTTAACAGATTATCTGCCCAATTTGTGTCCAATCAGACCAATAGTTGTATACCAAAAGATCTGTGTGTGTAAATAGCCATCTGACCAATGATTGGCCAGAAAATCTGTCAGATAATCTGTTGGTGTAATTTAGAGATAAGGGTTATTAGATGACCAGCACAAAGTGAAAGTAGGATGCACACAGCTAGAAAAACAGGTCACCCTTTGTGACAGAACGGATCAATACCTTTCCTAAAGACTGATTGAAAAAATAATTTTTAGCCCCAAATGAGTAAAATGCAATAATAAAAAAAATTGTCCCCAAAGGTGTAGATAGCCTTTAAATTTCAATGATATGGCAGGGTCGCCAAAATATATAATATAATAATCCAAGGACTGAAGGTTTATTAAAAACTAAAAGCATACATGTTTAGAAAAAACAAAACAATGTGAAAGTCCTGTAGATATCACAGATACCATAATACACTGGGGGTGATAATCAATACAAGTCAAAATGCAGGATGTATGGTGACACCCAGAAGTCTGCAGAATGTAAAGAACCAGTTTGATCCTATCATATCTTGTCTGTGTTGGTTCAGTGTCCCTTGATCAATGGTGACCGGCTTAGTGTAATATTCAAGGGTTAAAGGAGTTATCCGACACTAACAAATGCTCTACCATAAGCTGGGCCCCTCACACTCATTCTACTTACCTGGCTCTCCACGTCGCTCCTGGTAACCACACCACCGCTCCTGTTTCTTCCTGTGCACGGATGAAAATATCCGGTGTCGGGGTGGAGCAGCCAATGGCAGGCGATGACGGGGACGAGCTTCGCTAGCATCGCGGGTGACACTAGGGAGGCTCTTCCCCATCACCGCCTGCCATTGGCTGCCCCCCGACACCAGATGTTTTCATCCGTGCACGGGGAGAAGCAGCAGCGGCGGTGCGGGGACCAGGAGCGGTGTGGGGAGCCAGGTAAATAAAATCAGTGTAAGGGGGCCCGGCATATGGGGAAGCATTTCTTAGTGTCGGATAACCCCTTTAATGCTATAGAGGGACTACAATAAACCTAAAAGGCCGAAATGACAGCGTCACCACCCTGATAAACATGAACCCATCCAGAGACTAGCCCTATGTTTACCGGCCCTAGAATGCCACTACACCTGGGTTCGACATGCCTTGTTTATGTCTATGACTCTTTATGGGACTTAGTTGGACAAAGGCAGATATTGCTACAATGCTGCAGTGGTTAGTGGATCAAACTGCAGTCACAATTAATATAGCGGAGGCCGCATATAGCATCCAACCAGAAGACCACAATAGATGTCCCTCATAGCAGAGGAGAAGCGCTGTGAAGCAGACCAATGCAGAGAGTACTTCCTAGTGAAGCTCGTTTCCTGGGCACTTGCAGGAGCAGAATCTGGCAGAACAAAACTTCATATTCAAACTACTCAAGATAAAAATTCTGCAAAAGGTATGTTTGTACTGCTCTCCACAGCCCGTAAATAGTGATGTCTACAGCTTAGCGTGGTCAAAGCTGCTGGCACCCATCACCACACCCATCAATTAGAAAGGTCATAAAAGTAACAGAGGAGGTGGTCCAAACGTAGCAAAGAAAAAGTATAAAAGTATAAGAATAAAGACTATTTATTATTATTTCTTCAAGAGGAATGAACATCTTTTTTACTGTTATTCACAATTAATGAGGCTGTGCGAAAAGTATCTCAAACCCATTTGGGCCCATGGAGACCTAGTGGTTGAAAAGAAAAAAAAACCCTACCAGACCTACTTTTATCCTGATTCATGGATCATAAAATAAAAAAGGGTTGACATGGGACAAACTCTTTAAAGAGCCTCTGTCACCAGGATCGGTAGGGCTCATCATGCTGATTAAAACTATACCTTTCTTTTGTCTGTATGCTAAACAGATGCACCAGGAGTCGGGGCTGAATCCTTGGAGTACTGCTATGTAACACCCCCTGTGCTCTGCTCCCTCCCCCCTTCCCTTGATTGGCAGGGCTAGGGCTTGTACATATCATATACACTATGTACTATAGCTTCACCACACTGAGATCTCCTCAGAAAGCTGGGGTGTTACAAATCAGTGATCAAAGGATTCAGCCCCGCCTCCTGGTTCTTGAACTCCTCATCTACATACCAATAAAAACACAGGTTTCTCTGCAGCTGTTTAACACCTTAAGGACCTTGCCATTTTAGAAAATTTTAGTTGATATAAATCATTTTTATTACTTAAAAAAAAATTTCTAAATTTGAATTTCTCTGCTTTTAAGGCAGATAGTGATACATTATAAAAGAGTTTCATACTTTACATTTCCCATATGTCCACTTTCATGTTTGCATAATTGAGTAAATGTAATTTAGTAAGTCCTCGTCTCCATGAGAGACGAGGACTTACTAAACGAGCCTATGGAGACGAGTCTCCATAGGCAACAAGCAGGCGGGGCTTTGTGAGCGCTGTCAGAGATAGCCAGCGCTCAGCTGTATTAATTCTATGAATTAGGTCACGTGACACTGGCCACGTCACGTGACCTACCTGGGGACCTTTCGAGTGATGGCAGAGTTAGCCAGCGCTCAGCTGTATTAATTTAGTGAATTAGGTCACGTGATGCTGGCCACGTCACGTGACCTACCAGGGGTCCTATTTAAACAGGCAACCTGCTGGCTACAGGTTGCCTGTGATTGGTCTTATTACCTGAACTTGCTATATTGAACTGCTGTGACTTTGTGCTCCGACTTCGGCTTGTGAATTTGACTTTGTCCTCGTCTCATCCTCTTGTACTTCGTTATCTCTCGGCTTTGACCGCGGCTCGTGTTTTTTACTTTGCTCCTGTCTGTTCCCCTGGTTTTTGACATGACTTCCTGATTTGACCTCGGCTTGGTGACTTTCTTATATTGTGTGTGTTCTGTCTTTTGTTTATTGTTTTCTCCCGTTGTTCCCCGTCCTGTACACCCCAGCATGTACTTAGGATAGGGACTATCAACAAGTTGTACGCTGCTGCCTAGGACGGGCCTAGGACAGGGTCAGTGGTGGGGTTGAGTTTAGGGCTGCACATACCCCTGAACTGTGACAGTACTATTTTGGGGTACATATGACTTTTTGATCATTTGGTATTGCACTTTTTGTGATGTAAGGTAAAACATTAATTTTTTTGGCACGGTTTTTATGGAATTTTTTTTTAACGGTTTTCACCTGACAGGGTAAAAATCATGTGATATTTTCATAGAGCAGGTTGTTACGGATGCGGCATATTTATTTTGGTTTTAGCAACAAAAGTATTTTTGAAAGAAAAATAATCATGTTTTTATGTCTCCATTTTCTGAAAGCAACATCTTTTTTAAATTCTGGGCGACAGATTTTGCGGGATGAGATAATGGTTTGATTGGTACCATTTTGGGGCACATCTGACTTTTTGATCCCTTGATATTACACTTTTTGTTATGTAAGTGATAAAAAATGCCTTTTTTGGCACGGTTTTTATTTAATTTTTTTCACGCCGTTCACCAGACAGGTTGGATTATGTGATATTTTTATAGAGTAGGTTGTTACGAACATGGCGATACCAAATATGTCTGTTTTTTTTTTGTTTTGTTTTTACAATTTTATGTATCTTTTAATGGGCTTTTTTTACTTGAAATTTTATTTTTTTATAGTTAAAAATACTTTTATTTCACTCTTTTTTATTTTTGTCCCACTATGGAACATTAAAGGTTCTGATCCCTGTTTCAATGCAGCACAATACATCTGGATTGTACTGCACTACATTGATTATCAGTGTATTACACAGGGTAGCTGCCAGGCCCTGACTCCTTTGAAAGGCTTGGCGCTGCCATGGCAACCATCTGGTCCCCGCCACCACAGCGAGGGGACCCGATGAATGAGGTGAGGGAGTGCAAACCTCCCATATGCCGTGGTCAGAGCTGATCGCGGCATATGAGGGGTTTAATCCACCAGCATCTGCAATTATCACTGATGCTGGTGGATGCAGTCGGATCCCTTCCGCTGATCGCAGCACCACACATGGGGCAGGGGAAAGGACCGCAGGACAAGAATGCTCATCCTGGGTCACAAGTACCAGCAATTTAGGACGGGCATCCTTATGCGGTTAACATAGAGAGAAAAAAAAAAGGTATTGTTTGGTTTATAGGGTTGATCCTGGTGGCAAGCCGCTTGAATGCAGTATTTTGGGTGCCAACTCTCTGCATCACCACTAATCAGCTACAACACTTGTACCATTGCTGCAGACTCCTCAGTGTTTACCTGCATGTTGTGTCCAGTTCACTTGGACAGGACAGTGTACAGTATACTGTGTATGTAATTTCCTGCAAAAACATGCTGCCTTCTGGATGTTCCCTACTACTACACGCCACGCTGAATGGTTCCTGACCTTTGAACATATTGTAATTTTAGACAGGAGAAACCTGAGTAAGCAGAGTTTGTGATAATTAAAACATCAATAGCTGTGGAAAGGTAACTGCCTCTTTTATTTTCACAGTTCACACCACCTTTATCAGTAATAAATGCAATAAAACCTACTATTGTTTTTCCAATGCAATTTAGTTGACAAGATATCACATATTCTACACAAAGTAAGAAAGCATAGGTTGCCCCATCTGCAATAGTGACTTGCTAGTGTGTAAACTCAGTCAGGTTTGCATCCATTTTGCCGCAGGCACTGTAAATACTCTACGTCATAATACAAATCAAACATTGTTTTGGGTTAGTCGATCTTATCAGTTTGGGTAAACACTTCACATTTGAGTTCTTAATGCATATGTATCTGAATAACTAGTCCCCAATTCAGCCAGTGATCACCATGGGTCAGGCTGCTAGGAGAAGCTGCAGGAGAAACGTATTACATGTCACTTAACGCAATTTCAGTCTTCACTGCAGTTACATAGTAGTCTATGAAGTCTTCTGATTCCGTCCTGTGCAGAAGAAAGACGGAGTGTGCTATGTGCAAACCCCTCTCCCCTCGTTCTAGAGATCGTGGTGGTCTCAGTGCTCAGACCCCCTCACATCTAAACTTTTCATATGTGTCTGATTTTTCGCTTTTGCGTTTTGGTTTTTTACTCCCTGCCTTCCCGGAGCCATAACTTTTTTATTTTTCTGTTCACAGAACCGTTGTGCCACCATCTGCATCTGAAATGCACCTAATTTAGGCGTATTGCAAATTAGTAAATGACCCCCATAGTTTTGTGGGAAAGGTTTCAGTAAAACCTGTAATTTATACATTTATATCTTTGCTTTTTTTTACTTCCTGTGAATACTTATCGGTACAATGAGGAGATGTTATTAGTGATTGATAGCATTGTGTGTATAACTGTGTATACAGAGATAGCTGTCAGTCACTGATAACCCTTCCCTCCTGTACTGATAGCACTTCTTAGGGCTGCAGATTTAAATGTAAAAAATACAAGTTTTACTGAACCTTTTCTCACAAAACTATATATCAATCTGCTCAGCTTCTCCTGCTCTATAACATGCTGCCTGCAGACTGAACGGGTCCGCACCTATTCCGCAAAATTGTGGAATAGGTGTGGGCGCGTTCACTTCTATGGCCGGCACAGGATCTTGACGAGCCACGGCTCTGTGCCGCGGCTCTGCAAGAAATTATAGAACATGTCCAACAGCGGAAAAGAATAGGCATTTTGAACGGGGCGGCATCCGTGGGCCGTCTGAATGGCTCCTTAGTGTAATTATTACTAATTATTATTACAGAGCCATAATTGCTGTGATAACATATGTATACATCCCCACTAGAGATGAGCGTGCATGCTCGGGAGCAATTTTCGAGTAGTAGCGTACGCATTTTATAATCTGTACGCTAATGCATATGCATCTTCTAATCTGTACACTAATGCGTACGCATCTTATAAATTTGTACGCTAATGCGTACAAATTACAAGATGCGTACGCATTAGCGTACAGATTAGAAGATGCGTACGCTACTACTCAAAAATTGCTCCCGCGCATGCTTGCTCATCTCTAATCCCCACCTATCCCCTGGTTGAACTTGATGGGCTTTTTTCAACTGTATTAACCACGTAACTATCTAAATCTAGCTTAGTAATCCTAAAAAGATGTAATATTTTTTAATGAATAACTTACCCCACACTTTTCATCACCTGAGATGGAGACTCTTAGGTATTCTCTTTCAAGAAAAGCTTCTTTAGAGAAATGATCCACTAAATCTTCATGCTCTTCTTTGTATAACCTGAGAAACATAAAAAGGGCAGGAAAATAGAGCACAAGGGGGCAAAATGAGACAAGACAGAGGCTGCAAACTGTAAATGATAAGTATAGGAGATAGTAAATGGGACATACAGTGCAGACCAAGCAGACGATACATCACCAGAAAGATAAAAGGAGTGACTCACTGTAAGTCTGAGCTGCTGTCAATTTTCAGAAAATCCTGTTTTGCTCTGAGTAAGATGTCAGGTTCGAGCCTAGGGAGAAATCAGCATATAAGGATAGTGAGAAACACCATACAGCAAGGAGAAATCATAGGGAAAGAAGGAGAAAGAAATAAACCAGAGACATTCTTAGAGAATTAGATTGGTTAACAGCGGTGTAACTGGAAATTACCGGGCCCCACAACAAATTTTTGAACAGGGCCCCTCCCCACCAGAAACTGCTTCGCAACCCCCTAATCAAGTTTGTTATCTCAGACCGGGCCTGGCAGCCGCTCCATCTGTTTCCTACAGGTATATACTGTATGTCATGTCACTGTATATAATGACATTGTATAAAACTATTGAGGAGGCCCTGACAATAAAATCTAAGATAGAAATGCCTATTCTTGTCTGCAATTGCTCTATATTTTTTTGCGGGGCAGTGGCACGGACATGCGTATAGCACACAGTGTGCTGTCTGTAAAATTGCAGAACTACAGACGTGTGAATGGACCCTTATATCATGTACCTTTCTAACAGGCCAGAGAATAAACGTTTGTGCAACTTGCCTGAAGCTTGCTGTCACACAGCTATTTTAGAGCAGGCTTTAAAAACACAGCCCAATCTCAGAAAAGCTGAAGGCAAGTTTCATTGTGGTACAGTATGACGGCAAATTAGCTTGCAAATTGCAACCAAAAATTCAACAGTGCTGAATTTTGTCTGTCACACCACAGTCTCAGCGTGTTGCTGTTTCTCCCCTACTTTAACCATGTACAGAAAATAAGAAGGAAATAAAATAGGACCTTTCAGCTCTCGTGAACTGCCTGATTGAGTGAATATTTGTAATCTGGACAGTGCTGCACCATTCCTCTTTTAGACACAGAAGAAACCTATGCTATAGAAGGGTTAGTGAAATTGGAATGTAAGTACTTTCTAAAGCAGACGTGTCAGGAGAGCTGACGGCTCCAGGTTGTTCACCCCTAGAGGCCTTTCCTTTCAGTGTGACTGGACCTGAAGACAGAATCCCTGCTGTTGGGTTCTGACTCTTTCACTCCCCCGGCACTGCCACTGCTCTCCACCATCAAACAGGATATTAAATGGCTGCAGCAGTGACAGGTGCCGTATTCATCACATGACCTGGTGACATGTCGCTTGGGACACTAGTCACGGCCACATGACACTTGTCAAACAGGATGTTGATGCAGGGGCACTAAAGAGCGTCGCCGGTGCGGGGAGAACAAAGGAGCCAGAAACCAGCAGCAAGGAACAGGTAAGTATGATTCCCTCAACAGGTCCAACCATGCTGAGGGAGCGTCTGAAAGGCCCCCAGGGGTGAACAATCCCTTTAAAGGCTCATGCACATGACCATGGTTTTTGCAGATTGGATGTGGACTGTAGAAGGAAGTGTGGGAGCTGAGGTAATATGTATATATATGCATGCATATATATACATATAGATATGTGGGGCCTTCCCCTTTTATATACATACATGTGTATATATGTATACACATGTGGGTGTATTTATGGGGCCCCTTTTACATGGCCCCATGTGCACATGTATGGGCCTTATCCTGCCCCACAGTGTATATATATATATAAATATATATATATATATATATATATATATATATATATATATACACAAAATGCCCCCTCTATATAATATGCCCCCTTTTATACAAATTGCCCCTTTATATAATGTCCCCTGTTTATTAATACCCCCTGTTTAGGCCATATATATATATTGACCCATTATATCCTTCAGAAGTATATATATACATGTACATGATCCCCAGTTATGTACATGTATCTATATACATGTCACAACCAGGGTGCCCCCCCTCCATAGCCCCCAGCAGAGGGACAATGGCCCATCTGCTGGGGATAGCTGGAGACATGGGACTGGACTGATTAGTCCAGTCCCAGGTACTTCAAAGGGACAGAAGATCGATATGATCTTCTGTCCCTTCTGTTAATTACCCTCAGCGCTGCTGGGGGCAATTAACAGGACAGGGAAACAATAGGTTTCCCTGTCTCTACATGGCGCGTACCTCCGGCGCTTGTAATTACAAGCGCCGGAGATGCAAAGCGCTCCCCAGGCGGAGGATCAAAGAGATCCTCCGCCCGGGAAACAGCGCGGGCCGGCGCGGTGCTATGACGTCACTCGTGCACATGCTGCTGGCGTGCGCGCTCGCCGGCAGCGCGGGAGCACGGGAGCGGGCGCGACCGGGTTTAAATAACCCGATCACGCTGCGCTCTTCAGTTGGGCCGTGCCTCCCCAAAGCAGAATCATCCCCTGGACAAACGAGCAGAAGAATCTCCCCCTTGGACGACGAGCAACCCCTTAGACAACAAGCAGAACCCCTGGGATTTGGCTGAGTACCCTGGTTCCCCTGAACCACCAATGATTTAACCCCTGCCCTGCTGCCTGGCCTGATTTAACCCTTGCCCTGCTGCCTGCCCTGATTTACCCCTGCCCTGCTGCCTGCCCTGATTTAACCCCTGTACCCTGCCATAACCCCTGTACCACTGCCCTGCCATTAACCCCTGCATTGCTCCCTGCCCTATATCACCAACGACCATCCCTGCCCTGCAATAACCCCTGTAGTACCCCACCATAGCCCTGCAACTCCTGGATCCCTTGGTTTAACCCCTGCCTTGCTGTACCCTTGCCCTACAATTTAACCCCTGCAACTATCCTGCCCATACCCTTGCTGAACCCCTGCCCTGCTGCAAATCTATACTGTTAACCCCTTCCCTGCCAATACTCCTCGTTATCCCCTGATTGCTTATTGTAATTTAACCCTTTTTGCTCCCTAGGGATAGTAATATAGATAGGCTGGGGAGGGCGGCTATCTATTTGTGTGTATGTGCGTGTAGTTAGTTGTGTGGGTGGACGTATACGGGATTGTATAGTGTAGTTAGGCTGTGTAGTACTGTATTGTTATAATAAATATTGTTATTATTTATAATACAGCGCGCAGTGTTTTTTATAGTATTGTTGTAACGTTTACTTTGAGTCCCTTTTAGGTCGTGTGCAAGGCAATAGGTAATCACATAGGTATAAATAGGCGGAACTAGCGAAAGCGGGTTACGCCTATTTATGAATATTAATTATTGGTACAGCCCAAAATACCAATAATTAATATCTCCTATTACATGGACCCATTCAATGGGGCTGCAAAAAATGCAGACAACACACAGTGTGTTATCCACATCCGCATGTCCGTTCTGTGGCCCAGCAAAAAAAAAAAAAAATACAACGTGTCCTATTCGTGTCCATAGGACAGTTCTACAGAAGGCAGGAAATACCTTTCTGCAAAATGCGGACACACAACCGGTATCCGTGTTTTACGGATGATCTGCATGAGCCCTAAGTATCCTTCCTTTATTTGCAGTCTGTTACCTTACTAATAGTTTTCTTTTCCATGTTTTGCACTTTTTGTTGCCTTACTTGATATCTTGACTTATTTGTCGCTCTAGGCGCTGTCTTCTCTCCTCAAGCTTCTCAATGGGACTTTCCTCTGGAAACTCATAAGGAGCAGAACGCATTTCACTGTCCGCAAGGGAACGACTGAACAGTTCCTGAAGGAGAGATGGAAAAGAAATGAATGAGGATGTTAAAGAGGTTATCTTATGATAGGTCCCAGGGTCCTGGGTGCAGGAACTGATTAAACATGGGACATATGTATTACCTCTGCTATTTCTTTATACTTTCCCTCCATGGATGTTCTTAATTCTCGACTTAACTGCTTCAGACTGTGAGGGGTACCAGAGAAAGATTTGGCTGACTGTAGTATATGAAGCGGAGACCCCCGAAAATCTGAAAGAAAAGTGTTAAACATATGAGACTACAATCATATATACAGTGTGAATGGATACCAGATGATAAAATCTCAAACATTTTACTTGTCCTACAAATATCTGTCATACTGCCAGTGTCGGCAGGTTGTTTTGGTGCAAGACAACTTGTCTTTTTCGATGACACCATTTTGGGGGACAAATCATTTATTGATAAGTCTCTTGGGGTAGGCGAATGAGAATAAACATCAACTTGACCATTTTCGCTGCTTTTTTGTTTTTACCATTAACAATACAACAACAATTAACAACAGGTTGGTGTGAATATGGTAAAACCAAATAGGAATAGATTTTTTATTTTTTTACATTTTAGTACTTTCGCACATTAAAAACCTTTTAGGGAAATAAAGCCATTTTTATGTCACTGTATTCCGAGAGCCATAGCTTTTTTTACTTTTCCATCAACATAGCCGTACAAGGCTCTTCTTTTGCTGGAAGAAGTTTTTAGTGGTTCTATTTTGGGTACACATTAGTTACTGTTCATATGGACAGTGGGAGTCCTCTATCAAACACCTTAGATGCCGTGGTTGCTACTGACTGCAGCAACTATGGGGTTAAAATGATCGGAGACCAGCTTTATTGGATTCCGTTCTTAGCATGATGCCCTCAAGTTATTATCCTTGGCATCCTGATTGCAGTGCACATAGCGCTGCTCTGTTCTTCTAAAGTGCCACCATAAAAAGGCAGCGCCTCAGAAGAAGTCCCTTAAATATGTTTTTCAGCCGGAATCGTTTTAATAAATTCTCCTGTGTCATGTTAAACACTGAATCTGAAGAACACCAGTGGGCGCCATAGCAGGTATGTAACGGCAACATCCAGACACAGGCTTTTTATTTAAAACTGATTCCAAATGAAAAACGGTAAGGTTGTGTGCAATCTAACCGAGTGAGGGCATACTTAATGATGGGGCAAAGCCTTTAAAGGGTCACTAAACCTTAGAGGAAAAAACCTAGGTGCAGCAGCGCTGCTCAGAGCCTTCTGCCCCTTCAGCCTTCATTGGCTCTGTACGGCTTCTGGAGTGTGCGGATCAACTCTTGAGGACAGCCTTGAAGGAAATACTATATTCCAAAGTCTCAGAAACAAATGAAATTAACTAAACTCCTTAAAGGGAATCTGTCACTGGCGACCTCCCAATCCAGCTGTTGATCACCTGATTAAAATGCTGTTTTATTTGTGTTGATCGAGGCTCTGTTCCTGAGTTATGATACTTTTTCTTAATATGCAAATTTGGCCTTTAGTGCAATGAGGGGGTCACCTTTGCTCTTGCTGCACTCCTTTCTGTGGTCAGCCCTTACCTTGATGCTTTGTCACTGCCCGGCCCTGTCAATCAAAGCACTCAGGGGCTGGCCACAGAAAGGTGTGGAGCAAGAGCAATGGTGACGCCTTCCCTGCACCAAAGAGCTCATCTGTATATTGAGAAAAAATATTATAACTTGGAGAACGGGGTTCCAGATCAACAAAAGAAAAGCAGCATTTTAATCAGGTGAACCACAGCTATGTGTCTATTCAGACAGTTACTGCACCCAGCAATAGATCCATAAAGTGTCCCTTAATGTAAATGCTTTCAGTATGCTTGAATCAAGTCAAAAAAATCACTTAAAGGGGGTGTCCAGGAAGTTAAGAAATTAAGAGTATTCTGGCTAAAAGCATTTATCACCTATCCTCTGGAAACCCCATTTAAGATCATGAGATCACAAAATCACTATGGGGGTTATTTATCATAGTCCCCCCCCCCCCCCATGCCAATTTATCTTCACCCCAGTGAAATCTACAACTAGGACGCTGCAGTGGATTTCAGTCTGACGCATGTCCTGCTGGAAGATGCACCAAGTCTATGAGGAGGCTGAACATCCTTTATAAATGCCCCCCAATGTGTTAATGCAGACCCTCCAGTAGAGTGCACCAATTTTACTTCTCTTCACCTCTCTTTACCATATGACAAAGATTTCAACTTCAACACAACATCAAATAATGGCCACACGTGTCACCGGCTTCCTTCACAATTAGAATAATATTCAAACAAGTGGCTGTGCCCAGCATAGAAGTATGTAAAGCCACCCTTATGGAGAACAACTGTAACGATTAGCGTCCTACCAATGTGAACAGGCCCCTATAAAGAAACCCAGGCAGTGAACTTCACTATAAAATAGCGGCCACACCAATCCATACATGAAGAGGCCATGGTGTGCCAGGGTTGGTGGGTGCAGCATCCCTCCCTGTACTGGGCTTCTCAAGTCTCTCTAATACGCGGCTCGTCAGTTCCTGCTCGGGCGATTTCCTGTGAGCAGCCCCTTATCACAGATGACATGGGCCCGTGTCTTCTTACTTCACTAGCTGCCTGACAACCTTCGATACTTCTGACAACAGTGCCCGCGGCCGCGCGCTGCGATTCGGCTCTGCACCTCACACCCCAGTCTTCCCAGTACACAGCGCCCCGTTTAGTCCAGTCACTTTCTGCCCCCGTTAGCCTTCTCCACTGTCAGCTATCCACTGCCTTCTGTACCTTACGTACTCAGCCCTCCTCCCCTTCTATCCGTCCTGTCATCTTCCCCTCACCCCCTAAGCCCCATCTTTCCCCAGTGCTTACATCTGACCGTCCAGCTGTTCCAGAACTGCTGCATAGAGCCGGCTGTCTCCCCCTCTGCTCTGTAAGTCTGTGGAACTGTCCAAGCCGCAGTCCCAAAGGGGCAAGAAGAACAAGCGGCTACGACTGAACCAAGTGGTGAGTCAGAGGGGGAGAACTTCCAGACCAAAGCTGCTGTGTGAGGAAGGAAGGGGGGCTGCCACATAGAAAGCCACAGAAATAGAGTTCAGAATGGGCATCTGAGCGGTGCCATATAGAAGACGGAAGGAGACGCTTACCGGGGAGGTGCGGGAGGAGACGTGTCAGTCAGCGGGCTGTGAGAGGATGACACGCCGGCTTGGGAGACAGGGCTATTGATTACACGGTGAGACCGTACTAATGGTAGTGCAGTCAGAGAGGAGGGGGCAACACCAGAATCTGGATGGTTATATAAGACAAGACACAAGGTCGGAGAAGATAAGAAGCCGTGCAGTGTGACTGACGGGAGGATGTGGACATGCCAGCCCTGGTACAACAGGGGCCTATTCTCTAAACCTATAGCCTCTTCAGGACCGGCCATAACCTGTCACATCCTGGCTCTAATACTAGTGGCCGACTCAAGCTGTCCAACTAATTAAAGGGGTTCTCCAACTGTTTTATATTGATGACCCATCCTCATGATACCTCATCAGTATCTGATCAGTGGGGGGACCCATGTGGCCTCCTCACAACTTACTAAGCACAGCACTGTACATTGTATAAGGACTGTGCTTGGTATGGCAGCTCATTCACTTGAATAGGACTGAGCTGTGCCTAATGAACCAATGAACGTGACATCACTGGCCTAGAGTAAGCTGTGAGAAGACCACAGCTCTCACTGGAGCCTCCTCAGACAGCCAATCTGCAGGGGTGTCAGACTCCCACCAATCAGACTGTATAATGTTGGAGCGGGCTGATCCGGTGAGCCCACTTCATACACGGCAGTGACTGCGTCATCTGTGAGGTAAGGCAGAGGTGCCTTCCAACTGGAGCCCCCACAATGAAATCGCAGGGCTCCGATCGGTTACCATGACAGCCTGGAGCCTACTGAGGCTTCCTAGGACTGTCACAGTAACCTCCCTGCTAAGCTGTACGGATTTGCGTGCGGAAAATCCACACTGTAAGGCACCATTCACACGACCATGTGAATGGGGCCGTATCTATCCGCAAAATTGCGGGAATAGATGCCGCCCCGTTCACTTCTATGGGGCTGGAAGCCGCGGCACGGAGCTGGCTCTTTTGAAGCATGTCCTATACTTGTCCGTGCGCACGTTCAAGTATAGGCATTTTCAATGGGGCTGTACGGCGTGTGTTCCGAGTGCTGCGGAACACACGCCGGGCGGCCCGCGTATATTTGTGGGTCCGCAGTAATGCGGGCCCGCAAATATATGTTCGTGTGAATGGGGCCTAAGTCATGTATATTGTATTCTATGAGAATTTGAAATTCTCATGCACACAATGTAGATTTTTTTCCTTGCGGATTTTGACCTGACAGAAAAATCTGCATCAAATCCCCACCAACTGATGCAGATTGACCGCGTGGATTTCCCTATGAACACCCGCAGATTTCAGTGTGGATTGTCCTCACATAAATCCTGAATGTGTGCATGTACCCTAATAGAATGTATTAGGGTGAATGGGATAAGGGATCAAAAGATCCCAGGTTCTAGTCCCCTAAAAGACCTAATATTTATTAGGTGAAAAATGTAAAAAAAAAAAACAACACAAAAATATTACGTTTAAATCACCCCCTTTCCCTATTAAATATTAAAATGTATAAACAATAAAAATAAAACATATTAAAGGGGTTATCCAATATCACAAGCAGCCCCCCATGTGCGGGGCCCCTCCGAGGTAATATACTTATCCCGATCCCCTCCTGGTCCCCATACCACCACTGCTGCTTCTCCCTGTACACGGATGAAAACATCCAGGTGACACTAGGGAGGCTCGTCCTCGTCCCTGCCTGCCATTGGCTGCGCTCTCCCTGACACCAGATGTTTTCATCCGAGTACAGGGAGAAGCAGCAGTGGTGGTATGGGGACCAGGAGGGGATCGGGATAAGTATATTACCTCTGAGGGGCCCGGCACATGGGGGGGCTGCTTGTGATATTAGATAACCCCTTTAAGTATTGGGGCGTTCGAAAATGTCTGAACTATTCAAATATTTTTTAAAAATTACCTTTTTAGTCACCTTTTTTCCCAAAAAAATTGAATCAGGCTACTTTCACACTTGCGTTGGATCTCAATACCGGAAAAACGTTTCCATTTAGTCCTCATGCATTCTGAATGGAAAGAGATCTGCTCAGGATGCATCAGGATGTCTTCTGTTCCGTCAGCATTCTGTTTTGTGACCGGACACAAAGCCGCTTCAAGCTGCGTTTTTCTGTCCGGTCATAAAAACTGATCCAGCACTTAAAACAATGTAATTCAATGGTGACAGATCCATTTTTATGGAGCCTGTAGACTGAAATATAAAAAAGTTATGTCTGTCAGAAAATGGCAATGCAAAGAAAATTTAGATTTTTTTTTCAAATGTTTTTATTTTTTTATATAAACCTTCCCTGCTCCAAATCTCGCAATCAAAAAAAGTAAAATATAAAAAAAATTTAAAAAAATCATCCCCCCTTTCCCTTGAATAAAAAAAATAAATACATAAACAATAAAATATATAACCATAATGGTCATCTTGACGCCTGTACTATTAAAATGTAAAAATATTTTTTGCATGCGGCAAATGGCATAACGGAAAAAAAAAATCAAAATGGCCGATCCACCAGCAAGGGTTAGCTACTCATTTGCTTATGGATTAAGGCCCCATTCGCACGACCGTATGCGGATGCGGATAAGATGCGGAACCATACGGACCCATTAATTTTTCCATAGGAGAAAAAAATGCGGAATGCACACCCGTATCTCACGGAAGTTCCCCCGCAAAAAAAATAAAACATGTCTTATACTTGGCCACAAAATCACGTCCGAAGCCCCATTAAAGACGTAGTCCGGAACACTACGGAAGACTTTCCGTATGTCTTCCGTTCCGTTTTTATATGGATCACGCAATACATACGGTCGTGTGAATGGGGCCTAAAAGTGTTTTTTTCTCCAGATCACTAAGTGAAATGTATATTATCCTAGCCTAGCAGAACCAAATACCGCAGTACAGTAGAAAATACTTCCTCAGCAGAACCAAATAACAGTGAGGCAGAATACACTGCCCCTGCAGCACAAAATACAGTGGGGAAAAAAGTATTTAGTCAGCCACCAATTGTGCAAGTTCTCCCACTTATAAAGATGAGAGAGGACTGTAATTGACATCATAGTTAGACTTCAACTATGAGAGAAAAAATGAGAAAACAAATCCAGAAAATCACTTTGTCTGATTTTTTAAGAATTTATTTGCAAATTATGGTAGAAAATAAGTATTTGGTCAATAACAAAAGTTCATCTCAATACTTTGTTATATATCCTTTGTTGGCAATGACAGAGGTCAAAGGTTTTCTGTAAGTCTTCACAAGGTTGGCACACACTGTTGCTGGTATGTTGACTTATTCCTCCATGCAGATCTCCTCTAGACCAGTGATGTTTTGGGGCTGTCGCTGGGCAACACGGACTTTCAACTCCCTCCAAATGTTTTCTATGGGGTTGAGATCTGGAGACTGGCTAGGCCACTCCAGGACCTTGAAATGCTTCTTACGAAGCCACTCCTTCGTTGCCCTGGTGGTGTGCTTGGAATTATTGTCATGCTGAAAGACCCAGCCACAATTCATCTTCAATGCCCTTGCTGATGGAAGGAGGTTTGCACTCAAAATCTCATGATACACGGCCCCATTCATTCTTTCATGTACACGGATCAGTCGTCCTGGTCCCTTTGCAGAGAAACAGCCCCAAAGCATGAGGTTGCCAACCCGATGCTTCACAGTAGGTATGGTGTTCTTTGGATGCAACTCAGCATTCACCCTCCTCCAAAGACGACGAGTTGTGTTTCTACCAAACAGTTCTACTTTGGTTTCATCTGGCCATATGACATTCTCCCAATAATCTTCTGGAACACCCAAATGCTCTCTAAAAAACTTCAGACGGGCCCGGATATGTACTGGTGTAAGCAGGGGGACACGTCTGACACTGCAGGATCTGAGTCCCTGGCGGCGTAGTGTGTTAATGACGATAGCCTTTGTTACGTTGGTCCCAGATTTCTGCAGGTCATTCACAGGTCCCCCGATGTGGTTCTGGGATTTTTGCTCACAGTTCTTGTGATCATTTTGACCCCCACGGGGTGAGATCTTGCGTGGAGCCCCTGATCGAGGGAGATTATCAGTGGTCTTGTATGTCTTCCATTTTCTAATTATTGCTCCCACAGTTGATTTCTTCACACCAAGCTGCTTGCCTATTGCAGATTTAGTCTTCCCAGCCTGGTGCAGGTCTACAATTTTGTTTCTGGTGTCCTTCAACAGCTCTTTGGTCTTCACCATAGTGGAGTTTGGAGTGTGACTGTTTGAGGTTGTGGACAGGTGTCTTTTATACTGATAACAAGTTCAAACAGCTGCCATTACTACAGGTAATGAGTGGAGGACAGAGGAGCCTCTTAAAGAAGAAGTTATAGGTCTGTGAGAGACAGAAATCTTGTTTGTTTGTAGGTGACCAAATACTTATTTTCCACCATAATTTGCAAATAAATTCTTTTCAAATCAGACAATGTGATTTTCTGGATTTGTTTTCTCATTTTGTCTCTCATAGTTGAAGTCTACCTATGTCGTCAATTACAGGCCTCTCTCATCTTTATAAGTGGGAGAACTTGCACAATTGGTGGATAACTAAATACTTTTTTTCCCCACTGTATCTACCCAAAAGCTGCCCCTCTGGTGGCCAGTGACAGCTGCCAAGTTCTGTCCTCCTACTCCTCTTATGTCTAATTAAGATATGTGTTCTCTTTCCTTATCTTCTTCATTCAGACCATAAATGCATGATGACTTCTTTCAGCCACATCTCGTCTCTGCAGAGTTTGTCACACAGACATCTTAGATTCCTCACTTTAATGTGCTTCCAGTAGTAATAATGGCTCCAGTGATCATGCTCCAGTATTAAAAATGCCCCCTTAGTGCCTCCAGCAATAATAATGCCCCTACAGTGCTGCCAACAATAATGCCTACTAATGTTCCCCAGTAATAATGCCTCAATAGTGTCTCCATTTTTAATAATGCCCCCTATAGTGCCCCCAACAATAATGCCCCATATTGTGCCTCCAATAATGATGCCCCCAGTAATAATGCCTCTTATAACACCTCCAACAATACTGCCCCATTTTGTGCCTCCAGTAATAATGAGGACCCCACAGTGCCCCCAGTACTAATACCCCCTGTAGTCCAATCAACAATAATAATGCCCCTGCAGTGTCCCCTATTAATAAAAAAAATGCTCCCTATTGTGCCACCAGTAATGTGTCTGTAGTGCCTCCAGTAATGTCCACTCCACTGCACTTGTCCCCTATGGTCAAGTAGCCAGGGGAAAAACTAATATTCACCTGAATCTCATTCGCCAACACAGTCTGTGATGCAAGCTGCAGGCCTCTCCTGGCCTACAACCTGAGATGACATCATCATGCTGTATGCCAGCGGAGGTGGTCACGATGACTACAACATGTCGCAGGTGGTTGCGAAGACATCCCTGCTCCGTGACTGCCTGGGCCAATTTATGGCCTTACAGACCTCAGGCCTAATAGACTTGAGGTCTATGAGGGTGAACGGCAGGGCAGGGAACCGCTCCTGTGCCCTACCGCAGTATTCAACTGCATCGCCGTCCTGATGATGGCAATACAGTTGAATTCAGGAGGGAGAATCTACAGCCACCGGTCGGGTACTTAAGTACCTGGCACTCCTACCATTAATTAACGCTGTGAGCATTGGATCCTTACATACCTGGCATCAGCCCACTGGGAATTTTTCTGATGGGTCTTTGGCCTGTCTGCCCCTGAAGGTCTGTCAACTGCAAATTAAACAATATGCCTGGTAGGGCAGTCTCACCATATTATACACACATCATTAGCTGCCAGATCAATTCCTGCAGTGTGTTTTAATGCTCATGCAAATAGGAACCAAGTGCGCCATAGCTCCCCATTTTCACCTCCCACTCTTGCTTGATTGACAGATCCAAGCTTCCCCTGCGTCATTGTGCCAGGATTGTAGATGAATCCGGAATAATCCTCTGGGACTCATTGTTTTTATTATTAGCAATTTAAAACCATCCAACAGTTATAGGCATAAAAACTGCATTTTAAATGGCAGACAATTTTATCTTTTTCTGTGGTGACCGAAGCCCCTTCACAATCCATGAACGTTGTAAAAGCATTATAACCATACCTTTATTTATTCCATGTCCATGTTCCAAGTGCCCAGCTGAAAGGGCCCTTCCCGCTGTGTGCTCCACCCCTAACCTCCCAAGGCTTCCTCCCCTGCATGAATGAGGAAACTCTCATTGCCAAAAAGAGTAAAAGTAACCGTAAAAAGTTCTTCAATTATATAAATGGTAAAAAGTTTAAACCCTTTACAGAGTGATGAGGAGTACATTGTAGACAGTGATGAGAAGAAAGCAAATCTATTAAATCTTTTTTTCTCCACTGTATTCACTGAGAAAAATGAACTGTCAGATGAAATGCAGGGTGTCAAAGTAAACTCTCCATTAAAAGTGCCCTGTCTGACCCAGGAAGAAGTTCAGCGGTGTCTTAAAAAGAAGAAAATAGACAAATCACCAGGTCCAGAGGGCATAAATCCCCGTATCCTAAAATAATTCAATAATCTAACAGACAGACCCTTATTTCTGATATTTAAGCACTCTATACTGACAGGGGGCCACAGCATTGGCCCTTAGCAAACATGCTGCCAATATTCAAAAAGGGTTCAAAAACCAGGCCTATTGAGTCGGAGTCATGGAGTAGGTGTCCATTTTGGTGGACTCAGAGTTGGAGTCGTCATAACATGGACCGACTCCAACTCCAGAAATATATAACAAGTACAAGTAAGTACAGTTAGTTCAATGCAGTATGTGCTGAATATATTTTCAGAATTTGGGAAAATTATGCAATTTCCTATAAATGTCTGTTCTATTCCTGATCTAAGGATCTAGGCTTTTAGTTGAGATGACTGAGTGCTGCCCTTTATGTAGATGCTCAGTAGTGAAGCTCCTCCGCTACAGATCAGAGGAAAAAGGCACTGGGAAGTAATGGCTACACTCATCTCAGATCTGCTAGAGAAAACAGGATTAAAGAGGTTTTCTCACTAGTTACAAAGATTAACTTTGAACATAAAGAGACAGTTAAAAGAAGACATTTTCTAAATACATTGGTGAGTAGATTTTACTTTAGTCATGAACTATACACAGTTCAGCAGGTCTCTCACTGCACACAGGTTTCTATGGTAACCTGCAGACCAGAAAGACTGCTATCTGATTGGCTGAGAGCAGGAGTGACCTCACCCCCACAGAATGATGGGACTGAGCTCTGAGTGATTACCTGCAGTAATCAAAAGGTCCAAGTGTTAATATATGCTAATAACTGCTTGAGACCCACCAACAGCCTGAGGAGACAGAATGAGTGCAAACTGCCTGTCAGCCAGTGAATCAACGTGCTGAGAAAACCCCTTTAAGGCAACTACTTCTTAGTAGATCTAAACTTTCAATAAACTGTGCATAAATCAATTGTCCAGTGCATGTTCTCTTTGTATGCTTTCCTCTGAGCTCATGTTTGGAGAGGTTAGCTGCTCTGATGGATTCTATATGCTATACATAGAATATAAGGGAAAAAACAGTTTTCTAACATCTCAAATTCAGAAATACAGAAACACACATGTGATAAAGTACTCTAGGTGTAGAAGCCATTGCCAAGCCTTTGTTATCTAGCGTTGCTAGTAGTCTCACTTTCTAGATTGTGAAGCAGTATGATGTAAAACACCTAGGGCCTTATGTAAAAAAAAACTATTTTATATTTACGGCGTTCGATGTGCATTAAAACTGACCGATGTGCATTAAAACTTTTATTCTACAGGTCAGTACGAATCCGGCGATATATAATATGTATAGTTTTTCTTGTGTTTTGATAGTGATAAAATAATTATAAAGTTGGAAATTTTTTTTCGTCGCCATATTTTGACCCCTATAACTTTTTGGTGTAGGGAGCTGTATGGGGGCTCATTTTTTGTGGGGAGATCAGAACTTTTCATTGATACCATTCTGGGGTGTGTATGACCTTTTTGATCACTTTTTATTTAACTAAAAAACAGCGAATCGGCCATTTTGACACTTTTTTCCGTTTCGCTGTTTTCCATACGGGAAATAAATTTTTATGTTTTAGAATATGGGCGTTTTCGCACATGGCGATAACCATCATGTGTATTTTTTAAATTTTTTTAACTACTTTTATTTTTATTTTGGGAAAAGGGGGGTGATTTGAATTTTTATGTTTTTTTTTTTTTAAATTAAACTTTATTTAATTTTTTACACTTTTTTATAGTTCCCATAGGGAACTATAACAATCAATCTTCTGATTGCTTATATCATAGACTAATGCATTGGAGTCTATGATGATTTATTACACAGAAGGGCTCCATAGGAAAGTCTATGCAGCAGCCTCCTGTCATTCACTATGACAGGGGCTGCTGCAGACACGCTCCGGCTCCTCCGATCGCCACACATGTGTTTGCCACGCTCGGATGCCGTGGTCAGGATTGACCATGGCATCCGAGGGGTTAGATGTCCGCAATCAGCATTAATGCCGGTCGCGGACATCAGCCGCGGGTGACTGCTGTATGAATCAGCAGTTCACCCACAGCCATGATGCCCGTTCCTGAGCCATCTTTAAACACGCGCCCAGCGCCGTACTATTACGGCACTGGGCGTGAAGGGGTTAACATACGTTGTGGGTAAACTGTTGTATTATTGTTATTATGGAGTATCTCAATGAAAATAAGCATATAATGCCTTATCAGCGTTGAGGGATCGGTTCCTGTCAAACAAATTTAATCAGTTTCTATAAAGAGGTAAGTTCTAGACCAGGATGAGTTAATAGATGTCATATATCTGGACTTCTCCAAAGCATTTGACTCTGTACCGCATAAAAGGTTAGTATATAAAATGAGAATGCTTGGCCTGGGAGAGAATGTCTGTATGTGGGTAAGTAACTGGATCAGTGATAGAAAACTGAGCATGGTTATTAACGGTACATATTCAGATTGGGTCACTGTCACTAGTGGGGTGCCACAGGGGTCAGTATTGGGCCCTATTCTCTTCAATATATTTATTACTGATCTTGTGGAAGACTTGGACAGTAAAATATAAATTTTTGCAGATGACACTAAACTGTGTAAAGTAATTAACACAGAAGAGGACAGTACACTGCTACAGATGGATCTGGATAGATTGGAGGCTTGGGCAGAGAAGTGGCAGATGAGGTTTAACACTGACAAATGTAAGCTTATGCATATAGGAAGGAATAATGCAAGTCACCAGTACATACTAAATGGTAAATCACTGGGTAACACAGACATGGAAAAGGACCTAGGAATTTTAGTGAACAGCAAACTAAGCTGCAGAAACCAGTGTCAGACAGCTGCTGCCAAGGCCAATAAGATAATGGGTTGCATCAAAAGAGGCATAGATGCCCGTGATGAGAACATAGTCCTGCCACTTTACAAATCACTAGTCAGACCACACATGGACTACTGTGTACAGTTCTGGGCTCCTGTGAACAAGGCAGACATAGCAGAGCTGGAGAGGGTTCAGAGGAGGGCAACTAAAGTAATAACTGGAATGGGTGGACTACAGTACCCAGAAAGATTATCAAAATTAGGGTTATTCACTTTAGAAAAAAGACGACTGAGGGGAGATCTAATAACTATGTATAAATATATCAGGGGTCAGTACAGAGATCTCTCCCATCATCTATTTATCCCCAGGACTGTGACTGTGACGAGGGGACATCCTCTGCGTCTGGAGGAAAGAAGGTTTGTACATAAACATAGAAGAGGATTATTTATGGTAAGAGCAGTGAGACTATGGAACTCTCTGCCTGAGGAGGTGGTGATGGTAAGTTCACTAAAAGAGTTCAAGAAGGGCCTGGATGTATATCTGGAGTGTAATAATATTACAGGTTATAGTTACTAGAGAGGGGTTGTTGATTCTAATTGCGCATCAGGTCACAGCACAGCCGAAGCAGGAGGAAGAAGATCATGGGCTATGAGGAGCGGCGGCATCCAGGGCAGGAGAGGTGTTTTTTTATTTTATATGCTCTGTGGCTGGGGGCTGCTGAGAGGCAAGGGGACTGATGAGAGGCATGGGGGCTGATACAAGGCAAAGGGGGCTGAGGAGAGTCAAATGGGGGCTGATGAGAGGCATGGTGCTCTTATCTGAGGTCTGATTGGGGGGTCATTCACATTGGGGTCTAAGCTGAGGTCTGATTGGGGGTCTGATCTGAAGTCTTATTGGGGTCTTATTAACATTGGGAGTCTGATTGGGGCTGACAGTTGAGGCCTGATTAACATTGGGGGTCTGATTGGTGGTCTGACCTGAAGTCTGATGAAAAATATTTTCTTATTGTCCTCCTCTAAAACCCTATGTGCGTCTTATGGGCCAGTGCATCTTATAGGGCAAAAAATATGTTACAAGTTCAACCTTCTACTCAGTACTTGAAGCACCTTTGGCAGTGGTTACAGCCTCCAGTCATCTTGAGTAGGATGCAGTGGCCTACACAGATAAGGGCCCCATAGCAAGGATCAAATCAGGCCCCCCCACAGGACAGTATAGTTTCTGCCTAACCCCTTTCATTGACCCTTGGGACATTTTTCCACTGCCTCATTTGCTAAAAGTTGTTCCTTTAGAGGGCAGAGTCCTGACCAAGTTTTCACCTCCAGTAGAACAGGAGATAATCCCAACCAAGACTGGGCCCCCTCTTGCCCTGGGCCCCACAGCAGTCGCCTGGTCTGCCACTATGGTAGTTATGCCCCTGGTAGGATGCCACAAGGTTTGCACAACCTCTCAAGCTCTGCCAGATTGACCCATCAGTGGACAACCATTTTCAGGTCTCTGCAGAGATGTTCAATTGGGTCCAAATCAGGACTCTGGCTGGGCCACTCAAGGACATTTACAGAGTTGTCCTTAGGCCACTCTTGTGTTGTCTTAACACAAGAGTGCCAAGGGTCATTGTCTTTTTGGAAGTGTAACCAGTGTGAGGTACAGAACCCACTGGATCAGGTTTTCATAAAGTTAGGAGTTATTCTGATTGCCTGATTGGAGTCGGGAAGGAATTTTTTTCCCCTAAAGTGGGGAAAATTGGCTTCTACCTCACAGGGTTTTTTGCCTTCCTCTGGATCAACTTGCAGGATAACAAGCTGAACTGGATGGACAGATGTCTTTTTTTGGGCCCTATAAACTATGTTACTATGTTATCTCTGTATTGTGCTGTATTCAGCTTTCTCTCAACCCTGACAAGTCTGTCTGTCCCAGCCGTTGAAAAACAACCCCACAACATGATGCTGTCATACCATGCTTCACTGCAGGGCAGGTCATGTGAAGTGCCTGGTTTCCTCCAGACATCATGCTTAGATTTGAGGCCAAAAAGTTCAATCTTGGTTTAATCAGACCAGAGAATCTTGTTCCTTTAGGTGCTTTATTGTAAACTGTAGGTCGGCTTTCATGTGTCTTTTACTGAGGAGAGGCTTCTTTCTAGCCACTCTGCTATAAAACCCAGATTGGTTGAAAGATGCAGTGATTGTTGACCTTCTGGAAGTTTCTCCCATCAGCACACAGGATCTTTGGAGCTCAGTCAGAGTGATCATTGGGTTCTTGGTCACCTCTCTTACCAATGCCCTTTTCCTCTGGATTACTTAGTTTGGAGGGGCAGTCTTCTAGGAAGAGTCATGGTTGTTCCAAACGTCTCCCATTTAAGAATTATGAGAATAATTAGGCCATTGTGCTCTTGGGAACTTTACATGCAGCAGAAATGTATTATACCCTTCTGCGAGGGGAAAGTTGGATGGGAGAAGGTGAGCAGCACCTTCAGGGAGCAGCTTTGATTGGATGCCAGCAAAGATGGCAGGAACTTGGAGGAGTGTTCAGACTCGAGCTACATTAAAATAGACCCAGATCGTCAGCCAGGAGCAGCTGATTGGAGTGATGTGTGCGAATGTACCGCCTGCCACCGGACTTGGCTACCTCAGAGACAGTGGAAGGACTACTACTGCAGACTACTGGGAAGGACTATGGCAGAAGAACTTTACTACCGGCAGTTGGAAGCGCTACCGGCCTGAAGTGTCGGTACCAGGGAAATCCAAGTCAGCGACTGGTGTGGTCACTATTCAGAAAGAGGGACCTAGCTGGAGCAAAGAGTGGAGCTGCGCTGCGGAGAGAAGCCAGATGTCCTGGACTCAGCTAAGAGCTCCGCAGGCAGCTCGCTCAGATTCATTGGATGAGCGTCAAGGAGATCTACCTGCAAGGATTCCAAGAAAGACTGTCCGAGAGAGATAGATAGGATTATAGTGAAGAGCTGTCTGCTCCTACCCACTGTTCACCTGGGTCACCACTAGAAAGGATGGCCAAGTGGCTGTCTCTGTCTTCTGGTCTCCTCGGTTCAGCAGCTCTAGTCGAGCTGATCCCAGGCAGCAGTCAAGGACACAGAACAGTTACAGGGCAGCCTGTCTGTGTGCCTTTGAGACAAGAATCTGTCACTGTTAATTATCGCCATAAGCCTCTGCATTATCATTACACTGGTCCATCAGCACACCATTATCCCGACAAAGATATTAGGGCCAGTGATTGGCACTGATTTTGGAGTGTTTCAAAATCAGCTTCAAATCAGCTCCAAAAACACCTCAAAACAGCCTTCCATTCATTTCAATGGGAAGCGGCACTTGCTTCTTTTTCACACATGTAAAATATTAGTCATCAAGTCATCAATATGAGATTGGCGGCGGATTGACACACCCGCCAATCACCTGTTTGAGGTAGCAGCTGCACTCACCAGAGCTCCGATGAGCGCCATGGTCTGCTCACAGCCTACTGAGCACAGTGCCGTCCGTTGAATGGCGACAGAGCTCGGTATGGCAGCTCTGCGCCATTCACTTCAATGAGACTGAGCTGTGCCTAGGCCATGTGACCGATGAATGTGACGTCACATGGCCTAGGAAAAATCCTAAGTGCTCATGAAGCGCGGCAACCTTTTTATACCACTGATCGCAGGGAGTCAGACCCCCACCAATCTTATATTGATGACCTATGCTGAGGACAGGCCATCAGTTTTAGACCACTGCACAACTAAGAAAAAGGCGAAACTCAAAATATGATTAAACCATTGGTGTCAAATAACACCCTCTATTAAGCCACGCCCCCAAAGCCACACCCTCTTTTTTAGCCATGTGAACTTAAGCAGTATTTTTTGTTGGGAAAGGTTGCAATCTAGCTGTATCTGATTGTCTGCCTGTGTGCCGATTACTGTCTGATTCCTGGAATCTGACCCTCTGCTGCCTCACCCAAACTTTGTCTGATTACCGTATTGATCTTTGCTGCCTGCCCTAACCTTGGACCTGTTTCTCAAATCCTGACCTCGGCCTGTTACTATGAGTTTGCTTGACCCTCCAGTGTCTCTTGACCCCTTTGGCTCAGCTGTCAACCACACAGTGACGGCTCCAAGAGGTAGCAGCCTGAAGGCTCCCCTGCAGTGAAGCAGCCACAATGATGCCCAAAGCCAAATCCACTTGTTGGCACAGTGGTTCCACAACAGGAGGCAGAAGAGCTTATTTCCCATGAAGTGCTGCTATTCACACTACTGTTTATTGTTTTTTTATATTCTTAAGCCTCACCCAAGCGACTTTTCCGCCAGGATGCGATGCGTGAATGCGTGAAGCCAACGTATAACATCCGGACTGAATCCTGACCCATTCATTTCAATGAGTCTGTGTACACGCATGATTTCTGTGTTCTGGAACAATTGCAGCATGTTCTATGCTCTGGTTCCATAAACGTGAATGGGGCTTCAGTGAAAAACAGAAGGCATTCGGATGCAATGCGTTTTTCACTGAAGGTTGCTAGGAGATGTAGATTGTTATTCTTCAGCTTTTTTTCACACGCTTGAAAAACGCTCCAAATACTGATTGCATACGTGCGGAAAAAACGTAAACACTGAACGCAATCGCAGACAAAACTGACTGAACCTGCCTGCAAAACCATACCTTTTTTCCTGAACGGATCCTGACAGAATACGTAACGCTTGTGTCAAAGAGTCCTCAGGGCGCCTTCACACGCAGATTTTGTTGCAGAAAATTTCTGCTACTGAAAATCAGTTCCATTCATCTGAACAGAGCTTGCAGAAATTCATGCGCTGGTGCTAAAATCTCATTCACATGAATAGAAATGGGTGAGAGTTTCTGCAACTAAATCTGCCTGTGTGAGGGCAGCCTTGTATGGAGCACCCTCTGGATGATTTTTATATGGATGATCTTGGGTCTCTCTTTGATAGGGAGCCCTGAATAATGCTGATACATATAATGCTCCCAGCATGCTGCTCCACCCCCGGAATTCTTCTCATCTCTGCCAGTCTCCATCATCTTCTCCCTGTCCTCTATCCTGATGCCCTGAGGTGATGGTGGACGCTCACTGACCCTAAAGTACACACCGGGCTCCCAGCAGGAATTCCTGTACTGCACGTTCATTTGGTTGCCGCGCCATTTTTTTCTTTCTCTCTCCTGAGGATTCCCCTTCTCACCTCCAGGTCCTGTGTTACATGCATACATATATAAACAGCATGCCTAGTTCTGGCTATACACCTATCTGCATATTTCATCCCGTCACCTCCGCCCATACATGACAGCCGTGCTCACCTGCTGCGCTTGGAGCTTGTAAACTGGCTCTCTTTTTGAAAGGAGATTTGCTGGCTGACATGGTGACTGGTAATCCGGCAGGACGGGGGATTGTATGTGGAAGTTACGGTGTGGCAGGTATGGAGTGCGTGTTCCAGCAGTGCATGCTGTGTATAGTAATGGATGGGGACGGGGAAGTATTGGTACAGTTGGTGGTGCAGGCTCCTCCTTCTCTGCAAGCAACAGCGTGACGGGATCCGGCATGTCGTGTAATGTGTGGAGCCACCAGCCAGGCTCTGACAGACGGGGGCTCCAATCATCTTCCTGAGGGGAGCAGTGAAAATGGCTGCTTTCTTCTCAGAGACATATTCCTTTCGCAACAAGTGCACAAATCTTTTATATTGTAGGATGTAATCGAAGAAAATGGCTATATTTCCTCACAAACATGTACAGTTAACACCAGAATGGTCAAGTGCTGGTCTCCCTGTTCACCCCTGTCTTACATATACCTCCCAACTATGAGAACATGTAGAGGTGAAGGTTTTTACATTAATGGCTGTGCAGTGGCACAATATGGATGATGTATCCCTCTGGATAGGTCATCAATGTCAGATTGCTTTGCATCCTCTTCAGTATCTGCCTGCACATTGTCTCCCATATTATACCACTGAACAACCCCATTAAGCCATGCCTTTAACCCTGCCCAATTTCTGTCTATTCACATCCAGTCCCCATTGTGTCCCCACACAATAATAGTGCCTCTTTGTGCCTTACTGTGACAGTAAGGTTATCCCAGATATTTCCTTAGTAATGATGCCCTTTTAGTACCTCCAACATACTATGATATACTCATAGTGCCCTCCCATGCAGTATGATACCCCCTTAGTGCCCTCATTCAGTTTGATGTCACCTTAACGCCTTCTGCTTCTGTATTAGGCCCCCACAGTATGATGCTCCTTTAGTGCCCTGCAGTATGATGCTCCCTTAGAGCCTGCTCACTCTGTATTATGCCTCCTTAGTGCCCCCATGAAGTAATATGGCCCATTAGTTCCCCACATGAAGTTTTATGCTCCCTTAGTACCTCCCATGAAATATTGTGGCCGCTTATTGCTCCTATGAAGCATTATGCTCACTTAGTGCCCTCATGCAGTTATGATGCCCCCTTTGTGCCCTCACACAGCATGAGATGCCCTTAGTGCCCCCATATAGTATAATGCCCCCCCACACAGCATGATGACCACTTAGTGCCCCCCATGAAGTATTATGCCTCTTTGTGCCTCCAAATTTAATACTCGCTGAATTGTACTCAGTGAAGGCCTGTGCTGTCACTACATCACACCTGCACCAAGCCACTGGCAGCACCAGGACAATTTGAAGGCAAGGAATGGGGTTTGTTATGCAGCAGTGATCGGGGAACGTATGTGGATAAATGATGGTTACTATAATCGTTTTCTCCCATAGTTTCCTTGTTTGTTGGCAGGCACATGCCTATTTACACAGGGTGATGTGCTGCATACAAACAAGGGTTTTAGGTGCCACATGAAAGATGTGATGATCTAACGAATGAGCAGTTGCCTGTTCATTGGGTGATCGTGGCACTTTTTTCCAATTTCCAACAAACACTTGGGCGTCATTTTTATTTTTTCTGCACCACTTTGTGGCGCATTTAGGATGCAGATTTTGTTGTAAAGGTGTTTTGTGTCAAAATCTGTGACTTTACCCCTGCTCACACCACTTTTGCGAAGTGGCGAAAACGGGCTGCGGCATGGGCGGGGAAGAGGGCAGACTGGCCGGCCCGTCTCATTCATCATTTTCCACGCCAGTTTATGGTGTAGAAAATGGCCTTAAACTATGTCAGCAAAGGAGCTGGTGTAGTTTAATGCATGTCGCATAGCCGGCTGAAGCAAGAGCCAAACTTGCCCCTCTACATAAATTTGGCGCATCCACCAGCAGCATAGAGGGATTAAAACATTAATAAATGTCCCTCTTGCTCTTTATTCAAAATTTTCATCCCTTTTCTCTTTACAGATGTCAGTGTGAATTTGCAGAGCACCAGGCTTTCCGTTCACACTGAGTTCCGGCAGATAGAAGGCCTAACGGCTCATGTGTAGCCCTTATTACTGAACTCCTGACAGCTCCTAAACACTTATTTAAGCCAAATTCTTATCACTCAATAGCTTTTAAACAAACAATGCCCAATCTTGCCTTATGCCACCATGATCAGCACTTGAGATGTCCTTTTACACAGGCAGATAAAAGTTGATCACTCTTTAATTGCAATTATAATTCCAACTATCTACCTTTTTTGTATGCATCAGGAGGTCCTTCTGGGTCCCTAATAATTAGTCTTCGCAAGGTCAGAGCTTACTATGTGGTTACCAAATAATTAGCGTGGTTATACAGGGTGGCCCACGAAAAAATGGATTTTTTTTGTTAATTACCCACAAGTAATCAAGGATCAAGATGCTGAAAGTGGTCCCCTTTCACGTCTGTGCATCTTTGGGGACGTTGGATTATCTTGGTTGTAACTGCTTGCAGCTCCTCAGCAGTGATGCTGCGGATAGAGTTTGTGATATTCTCCTTGAGTTCATCCAGGGGATGTGGATTGTTAGCGGACACTTTCTGGTTTAAATTTCCCCACAGATATAAATCGCATGTGGACAAGTCTGAGGAACGTGGTGGCCATAACCCCTTCTCACAGTTCGCTCTTCCGTAAACAGTTCATGAACCCATGCCAGTGTGTTCTGTGAGGTGTGGCATGTTGCCCCATCTTGTTGGAAAGAGCAGGGCATTTTTACTTCTGCAGCTTCGCTGTTGAAGAGCTGCAAGCAGTATCAGCCAACATAATCCGACAAGCCCAAAGACACATAGGCCTGAACGGTGACCACTTTCAGCAACTTTTGTAACTTGTGGGTAATTAAAAAAAAACAATCCACTTGCTCGTTCATCTTGTCAAACTATCACTGGACGTGGGATACTTTTTCGTGGGTCACCCTGTACCAGTTAAGCATAGTTGGGTATTGCACCAGTACTTCCGGGCCCTGCATTTTATACAAAAAGATGATTGCTGCTGACATTGCTGCAATAGGGATTGATAGGTAGGAACATACCATATACGCGGTATGGGAAGAGGGCAGTCAGGATAAGATATATGAGATGCTCTGGAGCAGATTTACTAAGACTGGCATTTCATGTACCAGTCATAGATTATCAGAGTGAAATGCTCTAAATTATTTATGACAGAGATGCCCAACCTGTGGCCCTACAGCTGTTGCAAAACTACTACTCCCAGTATGCCTGGACAGCCTACAGCTATTAGGGCATGCTGAGAATTGTAATTTTGCAACAGCTGGAGGGCTGCAGGTTGAGCATCCCTGGTTTAAGAGGCTCTTGCCTGCTGATTATTGCTCCACCAGTTAGCATTTTCTGGAGAGGAGAGGGGGAGTGTTGAAAGTTTGATATTTGTGGGGGTCTGACAACTGGGACCCCCAACGATCAGCTGCGCCAGCAGTAGCACATTAGCCTTCTCTCAGCTTTTCCAAAGCCAGTGAGGACATGTTCATCGGTCACGTGGCCTAGGCACAGATCAGCCCCATAGAAGTGAATGGGATTGAGCTGCGATACCAAGTAGTGTTCCTCGGACAGTAATGATAGCCTTTTAGTACCCCTGGAGTATGATACCCCCTTAGTGAGTGCTCACCTGCACAGTATGTTGCTCCTTTAGTGCCCCCATGCAGTATGCTCCTAAGTGCCTTTTCCCAGTAGGATGTCCCCTAAGTGTCCACCTCACAGCACGGTGATCCCTTGGTGCCCCCACACAGTATGATTCTCCTTTAGTGCCCTGACACAGTATGATGCCCCCTCAGTGCCCTCCCATGTATATGATGCCCTCTTAGTGTCCCCCATAAAGTATGATGCCTCTAAGCATACCCTTCACAAGACAATGGCCCCTAAGTTCCCCCTTACAGAGTGATATCTCCTAATAGTCACCTCACAGAGTGATGTCCCCTTAAGTGGTCCCCCACACAGAGTGATACTTTCTTATTTGCGCCCTACACATATTTACAAGGATACAGGGGGAACAGCACTCACCCGACCTAAATAATATATATATTTTTTTTACTTTTATTAGTGGAAAGCTGCAAAAATCTCTTATATTTAGGGGGCGTAAGAGACTGGAAACTATGACTCCTTGAGTCGCAACATGGACTAACGCATTTCAAGAACACAATAAGACTTAACATTCCAGTAAGCCATTGAGCAGGACACTTACTATGGTCTGTTTAAGTCTTATTTAACACCTCATGGCTCTCGCTTTGTATTTACTGTAGATGTAGCAGTCAGGTAGGTTACAGGTCACCTTCATGACATGATGTCTGCAAGCATAGACACCGCTGAGCTGGACACAAGTGCCCACCACTTCCTCTCCTGGCCATGTAATTTTCTGAGGAGCATTAAAACTGTGTGAGTGAGGGTGAGTGATGCTCCATTTAAATCTGATTTTTGGGGTCTTAATTAATTTTGCAACAGACTGGTGGTTTGAAAGGTTGTTGCCATGTACTCATATCTAATGGACATTTCCTTGATGATGATCTTTGTTGCCAGCAGGAAGAAGATATCTCCCTACCAGCAAGCAGCATCATTGTAAGTAAGAGTAAGAGACTGGAAACTATGACTCCTTGAGTCGCAACATGGACTAACACATTTCAAGAACACAATAAGACTTAACATTCCAGTAAGCCATTGAGCAGCACACTTACTATGGTCTGTTTAAGTCTTATTGAACACCTCATGGCTCCTGAAAAAGTTGTAAATAGTAAAGTAAGTTGTGAGTCTTGAGTAAATGGTAACCAGTTTTTCATGGCAGTAAAATCAATCAGAATTAATGATAAAGGGTATTTCATTTCACTTGGCCAATTATCATTATGATCGCTTGGAAACAATTGACCAGTTGGCCGGTTTAAACATGCTATAAGTCACTTACCTTGTCCTCATACAGAGTTCCTGTCTGTCCCTGAATTGCACACACAACTTTGCTGCTTGTTGTTGGAAACAGTTTTTCAGGATGGTAACTGTTATGGCCCTGCAGTGGAGATTCCCTATCTGTGAAGTCCCTGACTATTTTTCTCAGATGTCATGTTCTTGATCGCCTAAGCTATAAAAACCCTTATTTTATGTCATGGTGCCAATTACAAGCGCATGTGAGCCTTTCCATCATCACCAGGACAATAAACTTTTACGGTTTTCCACTAGGCCTGTTATGAATGTCATTTCATATCGTACAAGTATTTTACGTATATATATTCTTCTCTTATTTCTGCTATGAAAAGTATGCTGTTCAAAGATGGTGGTCCACTTCTCTGAAATGAAACAGGTATGATATAACATGAATGATAAAAGAGATGACCCCTCTACCTATGTCATGCTAAACATACTGCATATTTATGCTACATCCGATGCTACATCCGAACAACTGCGGAGTGCTTCACTGTGGAGTGAAGCATTGTAGAACTCTAATAGTCATAGAAAGAGCATAAAGGAGGCAGTTAAATACAATTACAAAATAGTCATGCAATGCAGATAACAAATTGAAATGGTAATCCAGGATTGTATAGAACCCCAATTTAAAAATGGTTGGAATGCTTTGTGAAGTGTAAATAAATGTAATGTAATGTAAAAGTTTTAACCCTTTCACTTTTTCACATTTTGTTATGTTGCGGCCTTGTGCTAAAATAAAATCAATCAACACTCAGTAACCCATAATCAGAAAGTGTAAGCTGAATTTTAGAAGTTTTTACAAATGTATTAAAAAGAAAAAACTAAGGGGGGGTAAAGTAGAACTCCTTTGGAAAATGAAAGGTGGAATCTGATTGGTTGCTGTGGGAAAGTAAGCCAGTTTTACTTTACACCAGTTTGATAAATCTCCCCCTAAAATTTTGGATAGACATACGTATTCAGACCCTTTTCTATGACATTATAAATTTAGCTTTTAGGGTCTCCCATTTCTCTTAATCATCTTTGAGATGTTTCTACATGTTGACTGGAGTCCACTAGTTGTAAATTCACCCCTGTCTGTATAAAGTCTTGCAGCTGACAATACATATCAGATCAAAAACCAAGCCATGAGGAGGAAAGAGCTGTAGAGCTCAGAGACAGGATTGTGTGGGGAAGAGATCTGGGGAAGGGTACAAAAAATTGTGCTGCACTGAAAGAGAGGTGACCAAGAACCCAATGGTCACTTCGGTTGAGCTCCAAAGATCCTGTGTGCAGATGGAAAAAACTTCCTAAAGGTCAACCATCACTGAAGTAGACCACCAATCTGGACTTTATTGGAGAGGAGCCAGAAAGAATCCTCTTCTCAGTAAAATATACAACATGAAAGCCTGCCTGGAGTTTGCAAAAAAAGCACCTAAAGGACTCCCAGACTGTGAGAAACAAGAACTTTTTGCAGCCTCAATTCTAAACATTATGTCTAGAATTGGAAAATAGGCACTGCACATTGCCTACATACTACCATCCCCAAAGTGAAGTACAGTGGTGGCAGAATCATGATGTGGAGGTGCTTTTCAGTTGCTGGACACAGGGAATGGTCGGGGTTGAAGGAAAGCTCAATGGAACAAAGTACAGAGAAATGAAGACCTTAAAGGGGTTCTCCGGGAATTAAGAAAATAAAAAAATACCTAAATATTACTTTATTATAAATATATTCCCAAATACCTTTCATTAGCTATATTGGTTTGTTTTGTTTAGGGAGCAATCATTAGGAAAAATAAAATGGCCACCGTCCTATTAGTACACACAAAACCTGTCCTAATCACACAGCACGACAAGTTACTTCAGAATTTTCATTCCCCAATAGACATTTGGTGTTACCAGCCAACACCAGCCCACATAAAATCCATTGAACTCTAATAATGACACCTGTAGTGATCTTAGTAGTATGCTCCCTAAATGGTCAAGAAAAGAATATAATGAAAAATACCAAAGTCCTTTTCAAAGTCGCCCTCTCCGATGCAGCCTACAGGCCTTTTCCAGCCTGCAGCCTGTGTCTCTTCACCATTTTTACTCTGCCTCATATAGTGGCCTGTGGCCTATGAGGGTGAACAGTGGGGCATACTTATGTACCTAGTCATGGGCTCCCATGCCCTACTGCTGTATTCAACTGTATCACCTTAGGATAGTGATACCATTGAATTCAGGAGGGCATCTGTGGCCCCTGGCAAGGTACAGAGGGACCTTTTGGTGGAATGCTTTTTGAGTACCATTTCACTTTTGAAGAGACACTGAGGTACCCGTACAGTGGAAAATATGACCCTATTTTGGAATCTACTCCCTTCACTTAAAAGGGTTGCCTGGGTTCAGTGCTGAACCCGGACATATACCCTTCTTCCCCCACTCAGCCCCCCTCTGACAGTTTTTATTTTATTTTTTTACAGCATTCACTTAACAGGGTAGGTCATGTGATAAGCCATGATTATGGAGCCAATCATTTTAGATATCTTGATTATGGGAAAGTGGCACTTTTTTCACTTAAAACTTTTATATTTACTTTTTATTTTTGTCCCACTATGGGACTTTAACCTTTGGGGGTCTGATCCCCTCTACGATGCATTACAATACATGGTATTAGTATTAGGCTAAGTGCATATGACCGCACAGTGTTTTGCATTCTGCAAATTTCAGATCCGCAAAACACGGATGCCATCCGTGTGCGTTCCTCAATTTGCGGAATGGAATGGGCCTCCCAAAATAGAGATGTCTATTCTTGTCTACAAAACGTAGAAAAATAGGACATGTTCTAATTTTTTTTTATGGGGCCACAGAACAGAGCAATGGATGCAGACAGCACACTGAGTTCTGTCCGCATCTTTTGAGGGTCCATTGAAGTGAATGGGTCTGCATCCAAACCACAAAAAATGCGGCTCGGATGAGGACCCAAACAACAGTCGTGTGAACGAGACCTAACACTGACTATGTGGCTATGAGACCCAGACCAGGTGCTGGACGTCATAGGCTTACATAGCTGGCAGTGCGGGGTCCCAATGCAAGTGCCGAAAATACCATGCAGGCTCTTTAGATGGCGTGGTCAGAATCGATCACAGCATCCAAGGGGTTAATCCACCAGCATTGACGTTTTCACAGATGCAGCAGGGGCCCGGCTGTCAGTAACAGTCAGTCCCCTGCCGGTGATCGTGGGAGAGTAGCTTCTGCACCCGTCTGATCAGCACACTGTTTCCCACTATTTGATCCGCTATATGCCGAACCCAAACACCCACCAGACAAGGCATTGTTCAGCATTGGTCCATTTTTAAAGAATAGTTCAAATAATTTCTCTTTACTTAGATCAATATAAGTATTTGTTAACACACTGTCTACATGTACTGGGCATAGGTGACTACTATTAAAAAACACCACCCACAATTAGTTTCACACACTACTCGTACTTATAGTATAGATGCATGTGAAGGATCTTGATTCTCTTCCCCTATAGACAGTGCAGTAACAAATACTTATATTGATGTTGGTAGTTATATCTTTGCAGTGGAAGTGGTAAGGGAGAGTTCACATCTCCATTTCATTTTCCGCTCTTCTGAACCACCAGAAGAACAGAAAAAGAAAAACATTTTTTAGATGGAAAAAAGTTATTTTTCCATCTAAAATAACAGATCTCTGACAGAAATGGCTCAAACGGATGCCAAATGGGCAACAGGGTTCTGTAAAATAAATGGATCTTAGGGCTTGTTCTACATGTTGACTGGAGTCCACCTGTTGTAAATTTACCCCTGTCTGTATAAAGTCTTGCAGCTGACAATACATATCAGATCAAAAACCAAGCCATGAGGAGGAAAGAGCTGTAGAGCTCAGAGACAGGATTGTGCGGGGAAGAGATCTGGGGAAGGGTACAAAAAAATGGTGACCAAGAACCCAATGGTCACTTCAGTTGAGCTCCAAAGATCCTGAGTGCAGATGGAAAAAACTTCCTGAAGGTCAACCATTATTTGATCAGTTACTGTGAGCCAAAACCAGGCGTGGAGCCTCCACAGAAATCAGGTATAATGAAAAGATCTGCACCTGTTCTGTGTTTTTGACCCACACCTGGTTATGGCTCACAAATAACTGATGGAAAAAACTGATCAAAAAAACTGACGTTTTCTACAGGATACTGTTTTTTGGGGTATTTTTCTGTTCTTCTGACGGATCAGAGGAACTGAAAATCAAACGGAGATATGAACTCTCCCTTACCTCAGCAATGTTATAAGTTAAGAGTAGGAGCACTAGTGCCAAATAGACATATAAGATTTCTCTTTATTCATTTTCTTATTTTTCAAGGATAGTCTGTTTTTCCACAATGCCCTATCATATGCCTTATCAATGTCTTCCTACGGTTAACCCTTTGTAGATGGCCCATAAGGTAATGCATTTTTCACCTGTTTGATACCTGTAGTGAAAGTCATAGTGAATTGCTAACAGTTGATTTGTGGTGGCCTTTAGTCACTCTCCCACCATTTTCTTTCATTACAGATATGTCCAAAATTCAACTCTGGTATCTCCAACATTTACAGCAAATTTCATATTTAAATGTTCAATGACCGGGAAAATTTCCATTTTTCGTTCCCCAAACCATAACTCTTAAATTTTTCATTCACGTATCCGTATGAGGGCTTTTTTTTTTGTGGTACGAGATGCACTTTCTAGTGGCATCATATACGGTTGCATAAAGTGTGGTGGGAAGCGGAAAAAAATTGGGGTGGAATTGTAAAAAAAATAAAATAAACAGTCCCGCCAGTTTTCTGGGGGATTTTTTACACCACTTCCTATGCGGTAAAACTGACCTGTTACTTTTATTCTCCAGGTCAGTACAATTATGGCAATACCACACATGTATATATTTTCTTCCGTTTTAATACTGAAAAAAGAAAATACTTTGAAAGAATTTTTTTTTCTTTTCATCACTATATTTTGACCCCTTTAACTTTTTTGTAGTTATGTGTACAGAGCTGTGTGTTTTTGTGGGGCGATATATACATTTTCAATAATAACATTTTGGTGTGTGTACGACTTTTTGATCATTTTCATTTTTTGTGAGAGGTGAAGCGACCAAAAAAACGGCAAAATGGCCATTTTGACTTTTTCGTAGTTTTCTGTATGGGAAAAATATTTTTATATTTTAATAGTATGGTTGTTTTTGCATGTGGAGATACCCATGATATGTATTTTTTTATTATTTCCATATTTTTATTTACATTCTGGGGAAAGGGCGGAATGTCAATTTTTGGATTTTTTTAGTTCTTGATTTTTTAAAACTTTTTTTTACACTTTTTTATAGTTCCCGTTGGGTCCATGGTATGTAGTGGTTAGTACCTACCAAAAGGAGTCCAATAAAGGACAACTGGTGAACTGGTGACAGAAGTATGGGTGTTTAAGGCTCATTGGCACATGGCAAGCGAAGGGGCCAGGAGCAATGGAAGAAGGTGTTCTGGTCTGACAAATGAATTTTAATGTAGACCAGGGGCGGACATACCGCCTGTGCAGCCGGTTCGGCTGCACAGGGGCCCAGGACGGGTGGGGGGCCCTTCTTGCAGGCAGCATTAGGAGGTGAGCGCTTCCATTGTGGAAGCGCTCATCTCTATATTCATCTGTATCGCCGTCCTCAGGACAGCGATACAGATAGATGCTGCGGGGCAGGGGAGGCGTCTCCCTTCCCCATTCATCTGATAGGCTGCAGGCCTAGTGCCTGCAGCCCATCAGAGGCCAGCGCAGGTGGCGTGATGACGTCATCGCGCCGCCTGAGCCGTACAGCACGGGATACAGGCCGGAAGAGGCCTGCATCGCATCGCTCCATGGAGGTAAGTATAAGTCTTTATTTTTTAAATTTACAATATGCTAAGGGCCCTGGCGCACAGTGGGGGATCTATGAAGGGGGAGGAGCACTATGGGGGCAATATATATATATATATATATATATATATATATAATGGCGCACAGTGGGGGGCCTATGGAGGGGGAGGAGCACTATGGGACACTATATATCTATATATACTGGCACACAGTGGGAGACCTATGGAGGGGGAAGAGCAGTATGGGGGGTCACTATTTTGTGTACTGACACATATGAGGGGGCACTATGCAGCAGGAGGAACAATATGGGGGCTCTTTTATATACCCTGCACACATGGGGGCACTATGGAAGTGGAGGAGCACTATAGGGGGCCCTATTTTTATATACTGGTACACATGGGGGGGCACTATGGAGGGGTCCTATTTTATATACTGGTACACATGGGGGGCACTATGGAGGGGGAGGAGCACTATAAGGGGCCCTATTTTATATACTGGTACACATGGGGGGCACTATGGAGGGGGAGGAGCACTACAGGGGGCCCTATTTTATATAGTGGTACACATGGGGGGCACTATGGAGGAGGAGGAGCAATACAGGGGGCCTTATTTTATATACCGGCACACATGGGGGCACTATGGAGATGGAGGAGCGCTATTGGGGGACACTATTTTATGTACTGGCACACATGGGGGCACTATGGAGGGGGTGGAGTACTATAGGGGTCATATTGGCACACATTATGAGGGCATTATGGACAGGGCTGTGAAGTCGGTAAGCCAAAGCCCCGACTCCAACTCCTCAATTTCCCCTAACTTCCGACTCCGATTCCCTCATACATGGCGCATGTTTAAGTGATAACTTTAACCACTTCCAGTCTGCCCATTGACTATAAACATCCTGGTAGTGGATCTCTATCTCTGAAAGGACGTTTTAAAATGTTCTTGAGCTTTGCCCCCTGTGTGCAGCACCTGTACATAGAAGCTCCATGACTCAGCTGCCTCCTGACAGCCAAGAACATGGAGCTTTAACCTGAGACCTTTTTTCCTGGCCTCCAGGCTTTTGATCACTCTGACAAGCTGTCAAAGCCATCACAAATGCTTGTACTATCTCCTTCTCATTACTGCCGGTCACAGAGCAGTTTGCAACCACATATGGGGTGTTTCTGCAAACTTCAGATCTGCAAAAAAAAAACATTTATTTTTAAATTTCACCTTTCTTCTGTTTTAATTCTTGTGGGAAATCTAAAGGGTTAACAAACTTGGTAAAATCAGTTTGGATTACATTGGGGGCTGTAGTTTCTAAAATATGTTCATTTATGGGAGGTTTCTATTATTTAAGCCCCTCAAAGTCACTTTAGAACTGCAAAGGACCTTTAAAATTAACTATTGGAAATTTTCATGAAAATCTTAAAAATTACATCTAAAATTCGAAGCCTTCTAACGTCCTCAAAAAATAAAATTACATTTCCAAAACTATGCCAACATAAAGTGGACATATGGTGAATGTTCATTAATAACAATTTTATTAGATATCCCTATGCAACTTAAAAGCAGAGAAATTAATATTTAAAAAATTGTGATTTTTTTTTTCAAACTTTTCAGTACATTTTTGATTTTTTATAAATAAAGGTAAAATATATTAACTCAAATTTACCATTAAGACAAAGTACAATGTGTCACAAGAAAACAATCTATGAATGGCTTGGATAAGTAAAAGTGTTCCAAAGTTATTACCACATGAAGTGACACATGTCAGATTTGCAAAATTAGGCCTGGTCAGGAAGGGGGTAAATGGCCCGGATGGGAAGTGGTTAAACAAACTTTGCATAAATCAATAGTACAGATATGTCATGGTAAAAAAAAAGTTTGTAATATATGTTTTACAAGATATCTTTACTCCGAACTTTCAGTATCAGGCTTTTCTCTGGACACAGCTCACTAAGGGCCTGATGTATAAAAACTGTCTAGGTCTAAGACTTTCTTTGTTGCCCATAGCAACCTATCAGAGCTCCCCTTTCATTTCTCCAGAGCACTAAATGAAATGAAAGGGGAGCTCTGATTGGTTTCTATGGGCAACAAAGAAATTTCTACACCTAGACAGTTTTCATACATAAGGCCCTAGGTGTTTTACGTCAGAGGAAAAGCAAACTAAAACATAAAGCATACAGAGAGAACATGCACTGGACAAGTGATTTATGCACAGTTTATTGAAAGTTTACATATACTAAGAAGTACTTGCCTTAGGCTACTTTCACACTAGCGTTTTAAAATTCCGGTATTGAGTTCCGTCATAGGGGCTCAATACCGGAATAAAACGCTTCAGTTTTGTCCCCATTCATTGTCAATGGGGACAAAACTGAACTGAAGACAACGGAATGCTCCTGAAAGCATTCCGTTCCGTCTTCAGACCGGAGAACAAACCGCAGCATGCTGCGGTTTGCTCTCCGGTCCAGGCATCCGCACCAAGACGGATCCGGAATGACCCCCAATGCAAGTCAATGGGGGTGGATCCGTCTGGTGTGACCATAATGGTAACCGGATCCGCCCTCCATTGACTTTCAATGGAGTCCATTACGGATCCGGCTACACATAGACACATACAGACACAGACATACACATAAAGATAACATACACACACATATAGACATACAAACACACATACATACTTACATGCTCCCCGGCAGGTCTTCGGAGCGTCAGGGACAGGAGGGCTCACACAGGTCACGATTCCCCACAGCGCCCTCTGCTGGGCGCCTGGTGGAATCGTCATGATTCCACCAGGCGCCCAGCAGAGGGCGCTGTGCGGAATCGTGACCTGTGTGAGCCGTCCTGTCCCTCTGACGCTCCGAAGACCTGCCGGGGAGCATGTAAGTATGTATGTGTGTTTGTATGTCTATATGTGTGTGTATGTTTATGTGTATGTATGTACTGTGTGACATGTGTGGGGCCGGAGCGCGGTTCCGGCTCCACACATGTCACTGCGGCAGGCCTGATCCGGCAGCACCCTTCACCTGCCGGATCAGGCCTGCCGCCAGTGTGAAAGTAGCCTTAAAGGAGTTTTCTCAGCACATTGATTCACTGACTGACAGGCAGTTTCCACTCACCCTGTCTCCTCAGGCTGTGGGTGGGTCTCCAGAAGTTATTAACATATATTACCTTATTCTGACAGAGCAGGAGATTGTGATCTCTAACACAATTACAGGTAAAGCCATGCTTCTCAGTCCTCACAACACTTGTATGTTTTGCTTACTGCAGGTAAACACTCAGAGCTCAGTCCCATCATTCTTCACTGCTCTCAGCCAATCAGATAACATTTTTTCTGGTCTGCAGGTTACCATAGAAACCTGTGTACAGTGAGATACCTGCTGAACTGTCTATAGTTCATGACTAAAGTAAAATCTACTGACCACTGTATTTAGAAAATGTCTTCTTTTAACTGTCCCTTTATATTGAAAGCTAATCTTTGTAACTAGTGAGAAAACCTCTTTAATCCTGTTTTCTCTAGCAGATCTGAGATGAGCGCAGCCATTACTTCCCAGTGCCTTTTTCCTCTGATCTGTAGCGGAGGAGCTTCACTACTGAGCATCTACATAAAGGGAAGCACACATTCATCTCAACTAAAAGCCTAGATCCTTAGATCAGGAATAGAACAGACATTTATAGGACATTTCATCATTTTCCCAAATTCAGCATATACTGCACTGAACTAAATGTACCAATTTTTTATATATTGTTGGAGTCGGAGTCGGTCCATTTTATACCGACTCCGACTCCACCAAAATGGACACCGACTCCACGACTCCGACTCCACAGCCCTGATTATGGAGACATTGGCTCTACTGGTGACACTAATTATTTCTATTGGGACTTTGGGGAGCACTATTACTGTGGGGGGCACCCTGTCACGGTATCAGCTTAGCGCAGTTATTTTTGGGGAACATTTTGGTTACACTTTAGTGTCAGGGGCACTTTTCTGAGCACAGTTATTTTTTAGAGCACTGTGTGCCAATAATTGCTGAGGAAAGTACTATCTGTGGAGCACAGTGTTTCAGTATTGGGGGTGGCAGGATGGGGTGTTCAAGAAGGTGGGAGAATGATGGAAAAGTAGGAAACTAAGATGTCTGTCTGTCAAACTCCGGAGAGAGAAGAGGTGGCTGAAAGAAATCATCATGGCGATCTGGTCTGAAAGGAGAAGATGAGGACACAGAACATCTACATCAAAGGAGACGTCACTGGATGTAAGAGGTATGAGGCGCTGTATTAGGCTACTTTCACATCTGAGTTAGTGATTCTGGCAGGCTAGTCCAGCAGATATCAGCCTGCCGGAATTCACCAGCTCCGGCACTGCTGGATGCAGAATGCCCACCGACCCCATTAACTATAATGGGTCCGGCCACAATCTGGCAAAAATGCAGAGAATCAGCAGGACAATTCCTTGCATTTTCTGCCGGATCAGGTGGCCGGAGCGTAGTGCTACAGGTGTGAAAGTAACCTTACCCTGTATGTTTTGCAAGTTTTGAATTGCTGTATGAAATGTTACAACATCATATGTTCGGTTGTGAATTTGGTTTGGGGGAAGGGGGAGGGGGGCCCAGGCACATTCTTTGCACAGGGGCCCTCTGCTGTCTGTGTCCGCCCCTGATGTGGACATCATGAGAATGGTCAAGTGTGGGGAATAACTTACCTGGGGAAGAGGTGACACCACAATGCACTGTGGGAAAAAGATGTTCTGCTGGGAAACCTTAGGTCATGAAAGGGTGTACTTGGTCTGCAATGTTTAGGTAGGTGGTATGTACAACCTACCTAAACATTACAGACCAAGTACAACCTATCATGACAACAGTGATCCCTCTATTATTCCTACTAGAAGCCTATGAATGAATTGCCAGCAGTCTACAATAAAGGTCCATCCAGGTGTTACCAGTGTCTCTGTACAGTCCGACGCTATCCAATCAGTGTTGCCAGTGTCACTGTGCAGGGGCACTCTCTGAAATGGTAACACCCAGGCAGACCTTTATTTTGAGAAATACGATTTTTCATACCCACAGTTCTTGGTCCTTAAATGAATGACAACTTTTTTTAATGGAACCAGGCCAGAAAACTGTTGTAATTGCATAAGTAAATACTATGAACCTTAAAGGGGTATTCCAAGATTTTGTTATTGATGGCCTGTCCTCAGGATTTTGCATAGATTCAGCATAGCTGTGTACTGGACAGAGCTGGTTACTGCAGCACTGCTCCCACTGAACCAGCTCCGTCCATTACATAATTTCCAGAGCTGACTTCTGGCACAGGAGCTACAGTGCCACAGCTGATCAGCTGGGTTGTGGAGTGCTGAACCCCCACTGATAAGATATTGACTCTCTATCCTGAAGATAGGACATCAATTACAAAATCTTAGAATACCCCCTTAAGGTCATTTCATATCAAGAATTATGGAGGATTGTATAAAAGTGACTACCTACCTCTCTGTAGAGGTTTGGGTGTATTCATCATGACAGGAGCAAGAATTTGTTAAACAGAAAAGCAGAACTGTCACCAGGTCTTGTTGCTATAAGTTTGGTCACGCCTGACCAAAGAGCAGATCTGCTCTGTTAATCATCTTCAAATAGGAAGTGATCCAGGGATAAGTAAGAGACAGGAACACATGGGTGTCACCCACATGGCTCCATTTATCTACTCCAATTCTGAAGTCATATTGCCATCTACAGTATCTGTCCCCTAAAATCTGCAACTCTACCAAAAGTATGTTAGTAAGAATTAGGGGACAGACAGAAAGGAGAATGGCAGTAGAGGAAGGCTTTGTCTGCAGTCTGTCACAATGTAGAGTTTGTAGATGCAGAAACATTAAAAGAAAATTTTTGCGGAGGCAAACCTTCTCTTTAAGCGCCATGCAATCGACCTGCAAATCACAGTCTGTGTTGCATCCACATTTTTTGCAGATCCATTCACTTCAGTGATAAGTATAGGACATGTTCTATCAGTTTGCTGAATGGACATACGGATACAAAAAGCACACAGATCATCCCTGTTCTTTCCGCATCTGTATGTCCATTACGCAAAAAGATAAACACAAATATGGACCACGGACCTATTGAAAAAAGTGGGTTGGCAAATAAAATGTGGACATCACACAAACTGCGTCTGTATTTTGCGGATCTGGAATTTGCAGATCGTAAAACGGATACGGTCGTGTGGATGGGGCTTTAAAGTGAAGCTGTCACGTACTCCATGCTGTACTCTCTGATTTGAAATGTGTGACTTTTACACAGTCAAGTCAGATTGTTATGCTATTATACTACTATATGTTAGCTCATGAAGGAAGTCAAATGTCGTATGCAGGCTTGGTGGATATGTAAGGTGTGTGATAGGCTGTCTGCACACATATCCCTCATTGCAGTCATGGGTAAAAAGGGCGATTTATCAGAGTTGCAAAAAGGGATGATTATTGGATAATTTGTGAATTCTTAGTGTCCTGCTGTGGTGAAAGTGTCTAGTGAGTGGACCATTGTGAATAAGTTACATGGAAACTGTGGCACACCACGTGCCATTAATGTAAGAGGTAAATGTTGGTTATAGAGGTGAGTGAGAGCGGACCAACACACTATAGTGGTGCAGCTTACCACCAAAATGAATTTAGAGGGGCTGCTAGACGTGGGTCTAAAACACCAGTTCAGCGAACCCTACTGTGTATGGGGCTGTAAAGCAGATGGATGGTCACTGTATCACTGCTAACGAAGCTACATCGGCAGAAAAGGCTTCAATTGTTGCAGCAGTATCCAAACTTGACCACTGCTGATTGGCAGAGGGTTGCCTTCTTTGATAAGTCACGTTTTCTGCTTCATAGAACAGATGGACGTTGGTGTGTCAGATGAGAAACATCAGAGAACAAACGCCCTGCAACCATTACTAGAAGAACACAAGCTGATGTCCGCAGTCCTATGGTCTGGGGACTATTTTAGTGGCATTCTCTGGACCCATTCATCCATGTGGAAGACACTTTTAGTTTAGGTATGAATCCATCTTTGCAGATCACGTACACCCATTCATGATGATTGTCTTCCTTGGAGCAGATGGAATCTTTCAATGTCACATGACATGTCACATGGCAAGAAATGTCTGGCATTGGTTGGAAGAGCATGACCAAGATTTTTAAGTACTGCCCTGGCCCCCTAATTCCCCAAACTTAAACCCAATTGCGCATCTGTAGGATCACCTGAATCATTGTGTTCAATCTATGGATCCTCCCCCATGCACCCTCCAGCAACTGTGGGATGTAGTGCAGTAAAAGCATGGCTCCAGATACCTGTGACAACCTACCAGGACCTTACTGAGTCACACCCAGCCTGTCTAGCTTCTGCCCATGCTGCACATGGTGGGTTCATATATGTTTTATGAGCAATAATCAAAATAGAAATGCAGTCAGCTTGATTGAAGTCATGATGCGACCGCATGGTCTCCTCTCAGCCATTCAAACCATCCATTATCTGTATTGCACGCAGTCAGTTCTTGACCTGAGTTAATAATCGCAATAAGCAGGTAAAGAGGCACCTTTAGGGCTCAAGCCCATGAGTGTAAGCGCTCAGTGCCCGTATTGCAGACTGTAAACGTCTGCCATCGACTTGCATGGGTCCACAATCCGTAACATATGACCGAAGATAGGACTTCACCTATCTTTTGCGGACCGGAGGCACAGATAGGAAATCCGTTGAAGCACTACAAGCACTTCCGTGGACTTCCCATCCGTGCCTCTGCAACATGTTTCATCCTTGGCGGTATGTGGTGGATCGCAGACCCATTCAAGTCCATGGGTCTGCATCCACAAACAGTGTGCACACTGCCACTGGCCGTGGCTTGCGGACCCCTGATTGAGGTCCGCAGCACAGGCACTGAGCACCTATGCGCTCAGTGAGCCCTAAGTTCAAGAGCCTGTCTTGGAGATAGATCACGTTTAAAGAAGAACTCCCGCAAAAAAATTTATTCCATGTCCTGCTAGAAATGCACATGATGTAATCTGTAGTGAATGTCATTTTCTTACCAGTAGCTGAATTTTTGAGTTATATCATCCTGAAGTTTTTTATCTGTGTCATGTGACTAGGAATTAGACCCACCAACTCACACAGCACCTTATGTGTGGACAGGAAGTCTAATTTTCTATGCATTCCTATGGGAGCCTCACTTTCAGTCTCATAGGAATGAATAGAGCAGTGACTGGCTTTCTGTCCTGGGTCAGTTGGAGGTCAGGGAGTTGGTGACATGACACAGCTACAATAAGAAGAGAGTGGAAACTCTCAATTTCAGCCTCTGATAAGAAAATGACATTCACTACAGATTATATCATGCACCTTTCTAACAGGTCAGAGAATAAAAATTTTTGCGGGAGTTCTTCTTTAAATTCCCTAAGGCTGGCTTTCACATGTGACTGAAAATCCAGCAGAAAAACAGTGGAAAGAAGCACAACAATACCGCATGTATTAGGCTCCATTCACACGTCCTGTTTTTCTTTCCTGATTCCATCCTGATCCTGATCTGGAGCCATTCATTTCAATGGGTCCTGAAAAAATCAGGATCGAATCAGGAAAGAAAAACAGGACGTGTGAATGGAGCCTTACTTGCAGTTTTTGCAGCGAAAAAGCCAAGAGATTTCACCCTTTTCATTGCAAAGGATTCCCTGTATAAATTGACATACTGCGGATTTGAAATCCGCAGTATTGCAGCTTTTCCTCTGCGTTCTTTACTCAGCGTGTGGATGAGAATTCAGACATTCTCATACAGTTTGCTGGTACTGTATAATGCTGCAGATTTACCATGCAAAAATACGCAACTGCAAATCAGCAGTTATTCTGTCACATGTGAACCCAGCCTAAGGATGCAGCCTACTTTGGACATAAGAATGTGGCAATTTTATTGTTTTTTCATTGTTGCATCCCAAAAGCCGGAATTTTTTTTTTATTTTTGCAACAACAAACAGTAGCTATATGAAGACTTGGCAATCACCATCTGGTATAAATGACATGTTAACTTGACAATGGTTTTTTAATGTTTTACTACTTTTGCACTATAAAAATACTTTTTTTCTAGCGTTAACTTTGTGAGTTATATAACATGACAGCTTTTCAATTTTGTGTCGTTCTTTGTATTTGTCCCCATAAGAATTTATTGTTAAAAATACATTTTCTGTAGTTTTTGTACATTTTTTTAGTATATTTATTAGTCCCACAAGGGAACTTTTAGTAGTGCCCTTATGTAGTCCAGTGAATTATGCCTTTCTGTCAGAATTTTATTGACAGGCAGCCCATTAGATTCTGCCTCTGGCAAAACCTTTGATAGCCTGCAACACACATCACAACCACTGGATGGCTACACATAAACTAGTATAGGATAAACATTTCTCAACAGAAGCTGGTCATCTATTGCTACTCATCTCGGGATACTTGAGGAGCTAAGAGAAAAGGTAAGGAAGGGCACATTTATATGTGTATGAGGCCAGGCTGACATCAACATTGCAGGTTCGGCTGCACAGGGGCCCAGTGCGGGAGGGGGCCCTTTCTTCCCAGTGGCAGGGGGAGATGAGTGCTTTCATTGTGTAAGCGCTCATCTCTATATTCATCTGTATCGCCCTTTTCAGGACAGCGATACAGATGGATGCTGCGGCGGCGCAGGGGAGAGGCGTCTCTCTTCCCCCGTCCTCTTATAGGCTGCAGGCCTAGTGCCAGATGCCAGAGGCCGGAGCAGGCAGCGCGATGACGTCATTGCGCCACCTGAGCCGTACAGCGAGGGACACAGGCTGAAAGTGGCAAGGAGGTAAGTATATGTGTTTTTTTATTTTTTTTATTTTTATTTACGCTTTGCTAGGGCCCCTATCTGGCACTCATGGGGGCATCTACTCGGGGCCCTATCTTAAGTACTGGCACACATGGGGGGCACTATGGAGGAGGAGGAGCACGATGGGGGCCCTATTTTAAATACTGACACACATGGGGGCACTATGGACAGGGAGGAGTACTATTGGGGCCCTATTTTATATACTGGCAGACATGGGGGCACTATGGAGGGGGAGGAATACTATTAGGGCCCTATTTTATATACTGGCCTAATAGTAAATCTGTCTTAGTTGTCCATAGCAACCAATCAGAGCTCAGCTTTCATTCTTCAGAGCCCTGTAGGAACTGAAAGCGGAGCTCTGATTGGTTGCTATGGGCAACTAATACTGATTTATTATTCAATTTGATAAAAGTGGCCTATTGTCAGAAAGATGATGTTCTCCGTGGAACAGCAAATAGTGATTGTGGAAGGCTATGTACGAAGCAGCGATTAAGGAAATGTAAGAGACCTTTTCCGACAAGTACCCAGGAACAAAACCACTAGCTAAACGTTGTATTCAGAGTCTGGTTCGGAAATAACATCAAACTGGCTCTGTTGCAAGCATGAAGAAACCGAGGCCTCCATTGATCAGGATGACTGAACTTGTGCATGAAATTGAACAGCAAATTGCAAGTAGCCCCCAGAAATCAACTCTAAGACTGTCTCAGCAAGTTGGTGTATGATGAACGAGTTGTCAGTGGGTGTTGAAATCTCTGTACCGAATAACGTTGTCAGGACTGGCAGTCATTGCACCCATTCTGCTGGTCCTGTCTCTGACTCTGGTGGCGATGTGGTTGCCCATGGCCAGGCTTCTTCCGCTATTTTGTCAGGCTCCTCCTCCAGCCAACGGTCTCTGCCTGTGGATGCGCGTCCCAGGCAGGGGACGCGTGCGACGATCATAAGTGCCAGGGACATGGCTGGTGCGCACACTCGGTCGCGGCCTGTTACTGGTCGCCAGAAAACGCAAGCAATATAGTTTGTGTTTATTTTCTGGTTCATCTGGTATCTCGTGTTAAGTTTTGTTCCTTGCATTCTCCTCCCAGTCAGCTGGTTGGGTGGGGTCTGCTAGGTATTTAAGGACCTCAAATGTGAGCCTTGCTGCCAGTGTTTGGAGTCTCCTTGCTACTACCTGGTTTGTCATTTGTGCTCTGCAGTTTAGATTCTAGTTTGTTCTTTGACCCTTGGCGTGTTTTGTGACTACTCTTGGCTTGCTAATTTTGTTCCTGACGTACTCTCCTGGTTTTGACGTGGCTATCTGACTATCCATTTTGGTTCTTGTTTGTCTGTCTTGTTTGTTTTCCCTTCCCCTGCACTTTTGCTAGTGTATTTCGAGTCTTCAGGTTGTCCACTCAGGGGTTAGCCTGAGTAGGCAATAGGCAGGGAAAGGGGTTGGGATTAAGCTTAGGGATCACTTTCCCCTTATCTGTGTATCCCAGCCCTGACAGAAACACTGGCCAAAAATAGGCCTGCAACCTGTATTCCACCCATGGAGCAAATGTCAGTTGTGGTCTCACAGGTCCAGGCCTTGACCAATTTGGTTCTAAATATTTCTTCTAGCCTTCAGGTTCAGGAAAAATGCAGGCATCGGCCCCAGTGCCATCTACCGTGGCTCCGACACCTGCACCCGAACCTAAGGTCCCCCTTCCTGACCTTTTTTTTGGTGACTGTAAGAAATTTTTGTTGTTTCGGGAAGGATGTAAATTGTATTTTTCGTTACGACCTCGGTCTTCCGGGACAGAAGTGCAAAAGGTGGGGTTGGTGATGTCCCTCCTGCGGGGCGACCCACAAACTTGGGCTTTTTCTTTACCTTCTGACTCACCTTTGCGTTCCAGTTTAAATGACTTTTTCTCTGCCCTGGGTCAGATTTATGATGAACCAGACCGCCCTGCGTTAGCTGTTTCCCACTTGTTGTCTCTCCGCCAGGGTAGACAAATGGCAGAGGAATATTGTGCTACGTTTAGACAGTACGTGACGGACTCGGGTTGGAACGATCTAGCCTTGAAAGACCTGTTCATGACTGGCCTCTCTGACTGTGTAAAATATTTGTTGTTAGCTCATGTTGAACCTAAGACTCTTGACGAAGCCATGACCCTAGCCATCCGGGCAGATAGACGCCTGAGGTCCAGGCGGTCTCCTCAGGGATCCCCTGCCTCTCAGTCGGTCCTCAATCTGGTCTCAAGTCAATCTGGACCTGAACTCATGGAACTCGGTGGTATCACACCTGAGCAGAGGAGGGAACATCGCCTGAGGAATCGACTATGTTTCTACTGCGGGAGTCCTGAACATCAGCATAATGCCTGTCACAAGAAGTCACAGCAGGAAAAACTTCCGCTCCTAGGCAGTTATCGGGAGGATTGCCTTGGAGCTCAGGTACTCCCAAAAATTTCTAAAATGTTCTTGCCCTGCACCATTGAAGTCCAGTCAGCCTCATGCTCTGGTCAGGCTTTTCTGGATTCTGGTGCAGCTGCTAATTTCATTGACTACGATTTTGTTTCCCAGGTTTTGTCTTCCATGATTCCGTTGTCCCCTCCTATCCTAGTATCAAGTTTGGATATGACCCAATTGCGTGCTGGTTTGGTCAAATTACGCACCCCTGAGATAAAATTGGTGGTGGGTGCACTACACATAGAATATTGTTCTTTTCTGGTTATGAAAAATTTGTCCGTGAACGTTTTCCTGGGGATACCTTGGCTCCAGGAACATAATCCAGTTATTGACTGGGGTACACTGGATCTTGTTCGCTGGGGTCCTCAGTGTAAGGCCCATATGTCTCAGGTCTCACTCTGTACCACGATTGCATGTGATGCTGGGATCCCAGAGTTTATTTCTGATTTCGCGGATGTTTTCTCCAAACCCCTGTCTCAAGTCCTTCCTCCTCATAGGGATTTTGACAGTAAAATTTATAATCTGTCTGTACCTGAAAGAGAGTCGCTTAAGCATTATATTGATGAAAGCTTGGCTATTGGGCATATTAGACCTTCTGAGTTTCCAAAGGGGGCTGGGTTCTTTTTTGTGGAGTAAAAAGATGGTGGGTTAAGGCCATGTATTGATTACCGCGAATTAAATAAAATCACGGTCAAGAACTCTGGACCTCTTCCTCTTATTCCGGACCTTCTGAATCAGGTTTCTGGGGCCATTTGGTTCTCCAAATTAGATCTAAGGGGAGCGTATAATCTGATTCGGATTCGGGAAGGAGATGAGTGGAAGACTGCTTTTAACACACCACTGGGGCACTTCGAATATCTTGTTATGCCTTTCGGTCTGAGTAATGCCCCGGCAGTCTTCCAAGGTTTTATGAATACCATTTTTCATGATTTTATTGGGGTCTTTATGGTGGTCTATCTGGATGACATCCTGATTTTTTTCTCCAGATCTGACCACCCATCATGAACATCTTTGCCTTGTGTTGTCCCGATTGCGAAAAAACTCTTTGTTTGCTAAGTTGGAAAAATGTATTTTTTGTGTGCAAAAGGTTTCATTTCTGGGTTATGTGTCACTCCTTCCGATGTACAGATGGATCCGTGTAAGGTTCAGGCGATTGCAGATTGAGTCCGCCCCACTGACCTAAAATCACAGATCATAAAAACCTTGTGTATCTTGATAATGCAAAAAACGTCTCAATGCTCGTCAGGCCAGATGGTACTTGTTTTTCTCACGTTTTAATTTTGTTGTTACCTACCGACCGGGTACAAAAAATGTTAAAGCTGATGCTTTATCCCGGAGTTTCGGTATTCCTGAGGGTTCGGAGTCTGAGTCTGGTAACATTTTACCTCCAGGTATTGTACTGGCAGCTGTCTCCTCTCACCTCTCTTCTCAAATTCTTGCTGAACAAAATTCTGCTCCTAAAGACCTTCCGGAAGGCAAATTGTTTGTTCCCATGTCTTGCCGTTTGAGAGTGTTAGAGGAGACACATTGTTCAGTGCTAGCAGGTCACCCTGGTGTTCGGGGAACATTCGATTTACTGAAACAAAATTATTGGTGGCCACGTATGCATGCTGACGTTTATGCTTTTGTTCAGGCTTGTCAAGTCTGTGCGCGAGAAAAGATCCCCAGGAGACGTCCTGAGGGACCTCTTCTCCCAGTGCCAGACAAACCCTGGTCTAACATTTCCATGGACTTTGTTACCGATTTGCCACCATATCAGGGGTGCACTGTCATTTGGGTGGTGGTGGATCGGTTCTCTAAAATGGGTCACTTCATTCCGTTGAAAAAGCTGCCATCAGCGGAAGAATTGGCTGATCTATTTATCCAGCATGTGGTTCGTCTCCATGGTATTCCTGATGAGGTGGTATCCGACAGGGGGTTACAATTTGTGGCTAAGTTTTGGCGAGCTTTCTGTTCTAAATTAGAGGTTAAATTGTCCTTTTCTTCTGCCTTTCACCCTGAAACCAATGGGCAGACGGAGAGGATGAATCAGGAGCTGATCCAGTACCTTCGTCTTTTTATCTCTGACTGTCAGCATCAGTGGGCCTCATATCTTCTGCTAGCCGAATTTGCTATCAACAATCACACTAGTTCATCCACACTCACATCACCCTTTTACTGTAATTATGGTTTTCACCCCAGGTTTTCTTTCTCATCGTGTTCTGTTTCTGATACTCCTCGGGCAGAATCCATAACTAACCAACCAACTGTGCACAGTGTGGTCACGAGTTCAGCAGAACTTGAAAAAATCACAAAGCCAAATGGTCCACCATTCCAGGAATAAACATACTGTCTCTGAAACTTTTGTTGTGGGTGATAAAGTCTTGTTGTCTACTAAAAACCTCAAATTGAAGGTTCCGTCTCTGAAATTTGCTCCTAGGTTCATCGGTCCTTTTGTCATAACTCATGTGTTTAATCTTGTATCTTTCAAGGTTGCGTTGCCCCTTGAATGGCGGGTCCACAATACTTTTCATAAAAATCTGCTAAAGCACTATGTTGACCCTGTTGTACCCCTCCCTCTCCGTCTGTTGTGGATGGAGATCTTGAGTATGAGGTGGAGAGGGTTCTTGACTCTAGGTTGGTGAGGAATTCCCTTCAGTACCTCATCCATTGGAAGGGATTCGTCCAGAAGATAGATCTTGGGTCCCTGCTAGGGATGTGCATGCGCCCCGGTTAGTGAGATTGTTTCACCAGAGTCATCCTTCTAAACCATCTCTGAGTTCGAAGGGTCCGGGGCCCCTCCTGGAGGGGGGGGGGGTACTGTCAGGACTGGCAGTCATTGCACCCGTTCTGCTGGTCCTGTCTTTGACTCTGGTGGCGATGTGGTTGCCCGTGGCCAGGCTTCTTCCGCTATTTCGTCAGGCTCCTCCTCCAGCCGACGATCTCTGGCTGTGGATGCGCGTCCCAGGCAGGGGACGCGCGCGACGATCATAAGTACCAGGGACGTGGCTGGTGCGCACACTCGCTCGCGGCCTGTTACTGGTCGCCGGAAAACGCAAGCTATATAGTCTGTGTTTATTTTCTGGTTCATCTGGTATCTCATGTGTTAAGTTTTGTTCCTTGCATTCTCCTCCCAGTCAGCTGGTTGGGTGGGGTCTGCTATGTATTTAAGGACCTCAAATGTGAGCCTTGCTGCCAGTGTTTGGAGTCTCCTTGCTACTACCTGGTTTGTCATTTGTGCTCTGCAGTTTAGATTCTAGTTTGTTCTTTGACCCTTGGCGTGTTTTGTGACTACTCTTGGCTTGCTGATTTTGTTCCTGACGTACTCTCCTGGTTTTGACGCGGCTATCTGAGTATCCATTTTGGTTCTTGTTTGTCTGTCTTGTTTGTTTTCCCTTCCCCTGCACTTTTGCTAGTGTATTTCGAGTCTTCAGGTTGTCGACTCAGGGGTTAGACAGTCATTTGGACCTATTGCTGTACTTTGACGGACGAAGCTTGGTTTAATTTATCAGGTCATGTAAATTCCCAGAATACGAGGTACTGGTCGACTGAAAATCCCCATTTGACTCACTTCATGACCAGAAAATTGGCGCTTGGTGCGGAGTACCAGGAACACGAATAGTGGGCCCAATTTTCTTCAAATCAACTGTGAATACCGTAATTTAGCTGGACATCTTGTAACAGTTTTAAAACCACTAACACCAGAAGAAAAAATGTCCTGCTTTTTCCAATAAGATGAGGCAGCATGCCACACCTCACAGAACTCACTGGCATGGATTCATGAACTGTTTACGGAGGAGCGAACTGTGAGCAAGGGCTTAAAGCCACCACATTCCTCAGACTTGTTCACATGCAATTTTTATCTGTAGGGAAATCGTAAGCTAACAATCCACATCCCCTGGATGAACTCAAGGAAAACATCACAAACACTATCTGCCGTATCAGCCAACATAATCCGACATGGCCAAAGATGTATAGACTTGAACGGGGACCACGTTCATCATCTTTTGTGACTTGTGGGTAATTTAAAAAAAATAACCACTTGCTTGTTCATCTTGTCATACTATTGTTGGAGGCAAGCTACTTTTTCATGGTCTACCCTATATAATAAACTTCCATTATCATTCAAGAGGGTGTTTTTTCAGGGCGGCACAAAAACACTCAACTTCCGATAAGCAAAATCAGCTTAGAGAGTCCAACAGCCTCACTAACTAGGACAATGTCCTTAATAAAAATGCAGCCACAAAATGGGATATTTTTAACAGCATTTTAAACTCTCACTGTGAGAGGTTGATACCTTATGGGAATGTAGATAAATAGAAATGTAAAAGGGGCAATAAATGAGAAAAAAGGTAGATTTAAATAACTAAAACAGGAAGCTGGTGAAGAAGCATTAAAAAACTATATGGGAAAAAAATACAATATGTAAAAGACAGATAAAGGTAGCCAAGATGGAGAAAGACTGATTGCCAAAGAGACTAAAACTATCCCTAAAATATTCTTTAGTTATATAAATGGCAAAATATTAAAATCTGAAAGTGCTGGCCCATTAAAGAGCAATGAAGAGAAACAGAATGTATTAAAAGGGTTGTCCGCGCTTTTTCTATTGATGTCCTGAGGATAGGTCATCAATATTAAAAGGCTGGACAACCTCTTTAAATATATTTTTCTTTATTGTATTCACGGAGGAGAATGAAATGTCAGATGAAAGGCAGAGTGTAATAGTAATTTCCCATAAAAAGTGGCCTATCTAACCCAGAAAGACGTGCAGCAACGTGTTAAAAAGATTCTAATTGACAAATTGCCAGGACCAGATGGCATACATCCCCATATCCTAAGAGAATTAAGTAATGTAATAGGCAAACCCTTATTTCTGATATTTAAGGACTCTATAATGATAGGATCTGTTACACAAGATTGGCGCTTAGCAAATGTGATGCCAATATTCAAAAATGGTTCAAAAATGCAGCCCGGAAACTATAGTCAGGTAAGTCTAACATCTGTTGTGGGTAAACTGAAGGTTTTTTAAGAGATGCTGTTCTGGAGTATCTAAACCAAAATAAGCATATAACTCCGTACCAGCACAGGTTTATGAGGGACACTTCCTGTCAAACTTATCTAATCAGTTTCTCTGAGGAGGTAAGTTCTAGACTTGATCAGCGTGAGTCGATGGATGTCATGTATCTTGACTTCTTCTAAGTAACTGACTCAGTGATAGAAAACAGAGGGTGGTTATTAGCGGTACACACTCAGACTGGGTCACTGACACTAGTGGGGTACCACAGGGGTTAGTATTGAGCCCTGTTCTCTTCAATATATTTATTACTAATCTTGTAGAAGGCTTGCCCTGTAATTTTTTGCTACAGTAATTATACTAAACTGTGTAAACTTATTAAAACAAATGTGGACAGTATACTGCTATAGATGGTTCCAGATAGATTGGAGGCTTGGGCAGAGAAGTGGCAGATGAGGTTTAACAAGGAAATATGTAAGGTTATGCACACGGGAAGGAATAATGCAAGTCACTAGTACATACTAAATGGTAAAACACTGGGTAACACTGACATGGAAAAGGACTTTTAGTGAACAGCAAACTAAGCTGTAGAAACCAGTGTCAGGCAGCTTCTGCTACGGCCAATAAAATAATGGGTTGCATCAAATGGGGCATAGATGTGCATGACAAGAACATAGTCCTGCCACTTTACAAATCATTAGTCAGACCACACATGGAGTATTGTGTACAGTTCTGGGCTCCTGTGCACAAAAAAGACATGGCAGAGCTGGGGAGGGTTCAAAAGAGGGCAACTAATAACTGGAATAAGTGGAGCACAGACCCCAGAAACATTATTAAAATGAGGTTTATTTAGTTTAGAAAAGAGGACTGAGGGGAGATCTAATAACAGTCTATAAATATCAGAGGTCAGTACAGAGATCTCTCCCATCTATTTATACCCAGGACTGTGACTGTGACAAGGCGACATCCTCTGTGTCTAGAGGAAAGAAGGTTTCTACACAAACACAGAAGAGGATTCTTTACTGTAAGAGCAGTGAAACTATGGAACTCTCTGCCTTATGAGGTGGTGATGGTTTATTGATACAGGGAGTTATTGTTATTGCCTGATTGGAGTTGGGAAGGATTTTTCCTGCCTAAAATATGGAAAATTGGCTTCTACATCATGACGTTTTTTTTAATTTCCTCTGGATCTATGTTGCATGATATCAGGCTGAACTGGATGAACATATGTCTTTTTTTCAGCCTTTCAAACTTACTGTTACTATGTTACTGCTAACTGACTTAAAAGACATTTTACATCTTTTAGATACTGATGACCTATCCTCTCAATATTAGATCTGTAGGGGTCACACGCTCAGCATCCCCACCGAAACATAACAGTTGATGGGGCAGTAAGTAGAAAGCCCTTTCCACTGTGTCCAAATGCTTACCAGGTTATGCCACCATAGCTCTGAAGTAATTATATTTCATTTTCATAATCCCAGTTTTGTGCAGCACAGTTGTTTTCATGCTGCCTGTGCTTGCTCTGGACAGGATTACCAATGCTAAGAACTGACATTTCCACAATTCTTCCCTCCTCTTACAGACATTGCCTCTGTTTACAGCTGCCTGCATGTCCCTCTATTAACAAGGTGTAAGGCAGTGCTGTAATTACTCAAGTCACAGATGCCCTATCATGAACCATGGAGGAGTGGAGTTAAACGGCAGACAACAGGACATGATGTATGACTTCCTATTATTCATGAAGGAAGAGAAGGGAGATACAAGATGTCATGCAAGCAGGAGATAAACACCAGGTTCATGGTAATGTGACTGGCTTACAGAGCCATTTCAGTTACAGACGACAGTGTATTACTACTGTAAGTAATAAATAATGACGTTAAACCATAAAAGCAGCTATGGATTCACAAAAGAAGAGAAGTAGAATCTGCCTGTTATACCTATCTCTCTTAATGATCCATTTATGATCCACACCTGGTTTTGGCTTCAAAACAGCATCACAAAAGTGAATCAAAACCTGAACGTGTACGTGTAACTGAACACCATAATTAATAACTCCAACACAGATATCACTGATTAAATGAATTAGTAAAATAGCTTCACTCTTGTCCATGGGCGGCGTGAGGTATAGCATCCTGGCGACATTCACTTGAATGTGAGTTGACTGCAAAACCAAATACAGCCCATGGACAAGAGTGGTGCCTTTCAGGCAAAAAGTGCAAACTTTCAATCTCAGACAACCCCTTTCTACCACAGCTGCCAAATATTTTAACTTTTGGCTTTTTACTAGTCTCCTTATATGAAACATCACATCGTGGCCAGTGCTGTTATGATAACAGCTGCCAACAATACAATATGCATCACATGGCTATTGCTTTGCACTATTTTGTTAATGTATTTCTATAACATAATCTAACCTTTTGGAATACTTGGAAGACTTCAGTTTCACACCATGTTTTTTCAGAACCAGAATCCCACTGCTGTGTTTTTGTAGGTATAAGAAAAATTCTTTTGTTGAGGTCAACGGTAAGGTGGTTATGTCCTTGTTACACAGTTGTTCACAGCATATAATCAAGTCTCATTTAGCTATGGCAGACCCGCTAGGGAAAATGAAGCTGGTAAATTGCTGTATGATCGCACATTACCATGTAGTGTACAGATATTTAGAGAATGGCTATGTGATGAAACAATGACATAAAAAAGTACACCAATGAGAACACTTAGGCTTTGTGAATCCCATGGTGAACTGAATAGCCATTTTGATCCTGTGTGTAAAAACTGGACACAGCGGTCGTGTATTTGCAGATCATTGTGCAGAAGTCAGAGTGAGAGAAGGACAGAGCAATTCAGGATTAACTTTGAAATCCTCCACTTTAAAGAGCTTAATGCGGACGTCTGACTCCAGTGTCAGGAGATCCTGGCAGTAAAGCTGTGGGATTAGAAGCAGTTGGTACCTGTCACATTGAATCAGTATGTTGTTGGGGATGGTACAACAACTGTCAGGGGGGCAGGGTGTTATTTGTGCCAAGGGGATCAGAAAAACAGTTTAGTAAATCTTGATGACCATAGAACAGAGAATTGATAAGGCTGCTCAAGGACCAAGCATGGGACTGCTCTTTTGTAAGAACATGGAACTTCATATAGCATATGGGGTTACTGTCCACCTCTGACTATTAACTTCTGGATTGTCTATAAATAGCAAGTGATGATGTAATGGTCTAAATCTCTGACTTTCTTATTGTGACCCTACAGTACTTAAGTTGTGATGCTTGAAAGAAGCAATAGTTGTATCTAAAATGTAGAACACTTGTATCCACTCTCAACTTAGAAGAGCAGATTTCATATATGGTACATGGCTACAATTATTTTAGCCCAAATCATAATATATTTATCTTACCATACAGAATTTTGCTCCTAAATTCTAGCTCTAAAGCTTCAATATCCCCCTCCCTTTATCCTTAAGCTCAGAGACCATAATGAGATTTCTTAGGTCAGGTGATGACTGGAGAGCTTTCCTTCCAAGAAGCTCATCTAACAAGAATCACAGAAAGAGAAAGGAAGAAGGAGGAAGACGTGTGGCGAGAGACATGTTAAAAGAGCAAGAAGAATATTCTCATAACAACGAAAAACAATGAAAAAAAACAGCTCAAAATAGAATGGAAAGAGACAGGTGAGATATATTGGACAAAAAGAGAGACAGAGTAAGGTTACAGTGGTGCACAAACTCTGGAAAACTGGAATTTCAAAACAAGAAACTTAAAGCCGAGATTCCCCTCAAAAGAAACCTCAATATCTGCAAAGGCAATAGGGGACACAAGGCCATCAAACACAGTAGAAGGTTGCAGGACATCGTGGAGGGCAAGCAGGAACAAGAGGGAACCTTGCTGATACCCATATCACAGGCACTGGAGGATAACGGGACAGAGAGTGAAGAAACAGAAATGGGAAGTGGAGCTAGTGCAGAAGACAAGGAGCTGGCAAAGAGATCTAAGGAGCTAGAAAAGAAACTACAAGAGGATGCAGCAAAAGATGCCAAGACAGTAAAGCTACTACTGCTCGGTGAGAGACGTTTCATTTCATAGTGATTGGTGAAGGGTGCACAACAATTGGGCAATAATGAACTTGGTGCAGATGGTGCTTATCTGTTTAGAGTCATTTTCACATTTAGGTAAATCAGATACAGGCTGGAATGCTTATTCCTAATGACATCCCTTCAACAAAATACTTTACTCATATATAACGTACATAAGTCAGACACCTAGAGTACCATTATTACATGACATTACATTTCTTCAGTATATTTGCCAACAGTTGGACGCCTATATAACTCTTACAAAGATGTGACACACAACACCACAGAAAAGCAGTCATATTAAACACTATAAAATATTAAAATCAAGAAAGTGAATGTCAAAGTTACATATACATAATACAGTACATGTAGTCTTGGTGAGTTACAGAGTATAAGACATCTAGTAGCCACAGAATGTATAAAGCAATCAAAACCAAAAGACTAGTGAGCCTAGTGAACCGATTGTAAATGGTGCTCATCTGCTCAGAATAGTTTTCATATTTAGAGAAATGACATATAGGCCGGAATGATAATTCCTAATATCCCTTCAATAAAATATATGTTACTTATATACATGTGGTGTGCCAGAAATCCAGGATACCATTAGTGCATACCAGTGATATGCATCATAGATTTTTGGCAACTAGCTGACATAAAACATAACTAGCTGACATAAAAGAGATGGTTGGTATCTAGGAAGAAAATGTTGTGAATCACAATTCATTAATAATTATGGCACACACGTTTTCTGATATGTTTGAATCCTTTCTTGTCCTACACAACATGATGCAGTTTTATATGGTTTTTAGGTAGACTACCTGTGGGTTTTTTTTTGTTTTTTTTTATACCTTTAAGCTGTTTTTAGCAAGTTAGCACTCATTTCTCCTATAATTCACGCTGGCAAGACTTTGCTCCTGTCTGCCTAGGAATGGTCATAATTATTTTGTCCTATTGTCAGACCTACACTGTAGTTATGATCAACTTATCTTGCATACTGGCATGATTACTCAACTATACCGCTAGTGGAGACTGTACAGTCATTATATTATGAAACTATAATAAGATTAGCATCTGACAGTCATTAGGTTGAGGATTGTGTAATCTGATTACACGATGAGTAATTCAAGTACGTTATCAAAGCACTGCAAAGCACATGACCTCAAGCCACTGAACTATTAAAATACCTGCCTAAATGGAGTATTTTCATTTTCTGTACATGACAGCTTCTGACAAATATTACATATTTCTTCTTCCAACAGGCATTCACACTAATGAGTATTTGTACAAGTATGCCTTCCAGACATTTTTATCCTAAGGCTACATTCACACAACAGTGAAAAATGGTCATCACATAGCCGTTTTAAGAACGATTGCAGTCTATGGTTCTATTCACATGACCATTTTTTAAAGGGCTGTGAATAACGGACATAAAAAAATATGACATGTCCTATTTTGTCCATTTTCACGACCTAACAGCCGCCATAAATTTGAAGGATGCAGTTTTTAATGGCCATTGTCCAGAAAGGCATTAGTGTAGAAACAGCCGCTGAAAACAGTTTGGCCATCTTTAACGGTTGTTTTTTTTCACTGTCATGTTAATGTAGCCTTAGGTGGAAAATATATGTAGAAAAAATCTGACATGGACCCACAGAATTCCGAGTTTGAACCAGTTTTTCTCCCATTTGTTCAGTCCATTATGAATCTGTTCACATGGGCATTTAACAAATACATGTATTTTAAAAACATGTGGGTCCTTATAATTGAATTTTACCAATACACTCATGTGAAACAGGTTCAATGTGCTTGTGGTGATGTCTGATTGTTAGGACGTGGTAGAAATCTTCTTACATGTATGATGAATGTAAGAAATGTGAACATCAATTCCATTATCTGTAGATGTATCAGAGAATTGTCTTTGATTACCTCTATGCTGTTTGGCTCTATGGCATGGCCAGGTATCTGGTACTAAAAAGTGATGGTTAGAAAGGAAATTCAACCCTCACATTGTAATTATACATATCACAAAGAAAAATAAAAGGCAGGTACCAGTAGAAAATGTAATCTGTTAGTAAGCTTAAAGAGAACCTGTCATCTCCGAAACAGCGGTGTATAGTGTAAGTGATGCTGAATCCGAATATGTAAGTTTTATCGTCATACTTACTTCCATTCTGCTCCCACAAACCGGCAGTAAAATGCACTGAGAGGACTCCGGTGCACACTCACATAATGGAGAGGACTCAAAGAAGAGTCCTGTGAATGTACCGCTGGTTTGTGGGAGTACAGCGTCAGAATAGAAGTGAGTATGAAGATAAAACTTACATATTCGGATTCAGCATCACTTACACTATTCATCTCTTACTCTAGTTCAGGGGGTGTTTCGGAGATGACAGGTTCCCTTTAAAGGGAGTCTGTCACCTCCATTAACCTCTATTAACTGCAGTACTACATGAGTAATACCACTGACATTTACTCTGGATCGCTACTTAATATATTTATATTTCCTCCTGTTTCCCCACTGTGCCGCAGCAAAGCTCAGCTGAAATACGAGCATTTGCAGGACTCCTGAGTGCAAACTCATGAGTCCTCTCAATTTATTACATCAGAGCTTTGTGGCAGCACAGTCAGGAAGACAGTGGAAGGGGGTATGAGAATAAAAATACTGATCGGAGGTCCGTGTATGCAGTTCTAGTTATGTAGAAGTGCAGTTCACAGTGGTTAATAAAGGTGACAGACTCCCTTAAAAGGGGTTTTGTCACTTCAGTAAGTGGCATTTATCATGTAGAGAAAGTTAATACAAGGCACTTACTAATGTATAGCTATTACCCATATTGCTTCCTTTGCTGGGTGGATTCATTTTTCCATTGCATTATACACTGCTCGTATTCAGGGGTTACAACCACCCTTCATCCAGCAGCAGTGGCCGTGCTTGCACACTATAGAAAAAAGTGCCGGCCTTTCTGGTGGACAGGACCATGGGAGTGAACATAAGCTTGTGCTTTTTTCTATAGTGTGCAAGCACGGCCACTGCTGGTGGATAGCAGGGTGGTCATAACCATGGAAATGAGCAGTGTATAATGTGATGGAAAAATCCAGCCAGGAAAGGAAGCAATATAGACAATCACAATATATTAGTAAGCATTTGCCTTCACGCCTTTGAGTCACATAGATGCACTTTTATCACTTTAAGGTCCACAGTCTTATCATTTTAATCAGAATGTAAATCCTAAACTGCCACAACATATACTATATACTTTACTATACCTGCCTTAGATAACATGGAAAAATATGTTGGTTTCTCTGCAGGTGCCGGAGAGTCTGGAAAGAGCACTATAGTGAAGCAAATGAAGTGAGTAAGCACAAAACTATCTTCCAAATGCATGGATCTTACTTGTGTATAAAGAGTTCTCTAGTAATTACCTCTGTTTTATTAAGGATTATACACCAGGATGGATACTCAGAGGAGGAATGCATGGAGTTCAAGTCGATTATCTATGGCAATGTGCTACAGTCAATACTTGCCATAGTCCGGGCTATGTCCACCCTTGGTATTGATTATAGTGACTCAAGCAAAGCGGTAAGTTAGACTTAAAGGGGTTGTCCAAGTTATTTTTATTGATAACCTATCCTCAGGATAGGTCACCAATATCAGATCGGCAGGTGTGCCGGGTGTTGGCTGTCAGCTGGTTGAAGATAGGACACGTGCCTTGCCAGCACTGCCTTTTCTTCTTTGTTTTCCTGCTCGCCGTCGCAACCTAAGCCATCCCATTCACTTCAATGGGACAGCTCGTTCCTATACACTTGAATAAGATTGAACGGTCCCATTGAAGTGAATGGGATGGCTTCTTGTAATTACACCTGATCACATTGCTGTTGCAATGGTGAGCAGGTAAAAAATAAAGGGAGGGCAGCGCAGGAACGGCACTCGCCTTCTCTTCAACCAGCTGATCCTCCTAAGGATAGGTCATCAATAAAAATAATTTAGACAACTCCTTTAAGTAATGCAATAATAACAGTTTGCTGGAATCTAGTACTTAGAGATTGTTTGTAAGGCAGGAAACACAAGCGCAGTTTTTCATGCAGTCTGAGGTGCAGTTTATTGAGCCAACCCCAGAAGAGGATCCAGCAGGAAAAAGTATAAGACCTTGCTTTATATTTCCCATTCCTTTTGAATCCACTCCTGGATTTGGCTTAGAAAAATTGACACAAAACGTGCATGTGTTCCTATCCTTATGGGACAGAAACTGGAGCAGATTGTGTGCCAAAAAGCCTACTGGAGTATGCCTCCTATTGTTTACAGTGGGACGACACAGTGTCATTGACGCAGTTGCTATTAATGGCTGTGACTGTGCCAGGAAAGGACATGTCTGTTATTTTTGGTGGACAACCAATAACAGCCTCCTTTTGAAAACAGTGGGAGCTGGATTCAGCGTGGCGACTTTTGGCTTGTAATCTGCACCAAACTCTTCCTCCACAAAACGCACTGCCCCTTACAGAAATTATAATAGTATTTTTAAACAGCTTTGGATTTGCCCAGAATATAAACTGCAAATACAACCCCAATTTCAAATGCTGTGTAAAATGTAAATAAATGTAAATAAAAACTGAATGCAATGATTTCCAAATCTTATAGACCCACATTTTATCCACAATAGATCATATAAGACACTTCAGATGTTGAAAGTGAGGCATTTTACCATTTCATGAAAAAAATTTAATTTCATTTAGAACCTGATGACGGAAACATATCTCAAAAAAGTTGGGACAGGAACAAAAAAATGGCAGGAAAAGTAAGTGGTACTAATAAAAAACAGTTGGAGGAACAATTTGCAACTAAGTCATATGAATGGGTGTAAAAGGAGCATGTTAGAGAGGCAGATTCTCTCAGAAGCAAAGATGGGCAGAGGCTCACCAATCTGTGAAAAACTGCATCTAAAGAAGTGTGGAACAATTTCAGAAAAAGGTTCCTCAACGTAAAATGCGAACACATTGAATATCCCACCATCTACAGGACATAATGTCAGCAAAACATTCAGAGAATCTGGAGAAATCCATGAGCGCATGGGATTAGGCAGACGGTCAATAATGGACGCTCATAATTTATGAGCCCTCAGGCAGCTCTGCATTAAAGACAGGCATGATTCTGTACTAGGAAAATACATAGAATACAACCGCACACCGCTACTAGATAAAGCACAAAATGCCATAGTGATATAGAGAATTCCAAAGATCATGCTATGCTTGTTTGATAAATCAGAGACTCTTGGCAAATATATTTTGTACAAAATTATCTGAGCCCATTCACCGAATCGTCTAGGTGTTCTCTGCAGAATGGAAACCTAACACTATCTCCTACCTGTTATGTGCCAGACTTGGCTTCCATATAATCAGGGGGTGTTTTGTTCCACGTGCATGCTGTATCCACTTTGCCTTTTGCCATTTCTGGTGCTTCAAAGGCCTCCCCTAGTTCAGGAATGCAGATACTAGCATGCATGCCGAATCACTCGGCTTTATAGTTGCACTGATTAAAAACAACCTGTGGGGCAAATGGGCTGGTCAGGAGTGCATGACCAAATGGAGTAGCCACACCCCCAGTACAAACTTGCAAAGAAAAAAAGAAATTTCAGTCAGCACATCCCAGAGCGCAGGTGCTGGTTGCTATGGCTAAATACATGTCAAAGGAAAATACATACAATACAACCGCACACCGCTAACCAGATAAAGCACAAAATGCCATAGTGATATAGAGTATTCCAAAGCTCATGCTATGCTTGTTTGATAAATCAGAGATTCTTGGCAAATATATTTTGTACAAAATTATCTGAGCCCATTCACCAAATCGTCAAGGTGTTCTCTGCAGAATGGGAACCTAACACTATCTCCTACCTGTTATGAAAAAAAGAGAAATTTCAGTCAGCGCATCCCAGAGTGCAGGTGCTGGTTGCTATGGCTAAATACATACTAGAAATCACTGCATGGGCTCAGGTACATTTCCAGATATCATTACCGGTGGACACAATTCGACACGATCCAGAAACAGTGCTGTCTTCTATGGGCCAAAGCTCATTTAAAATGGGCTAAGGCAAATGGACAACTGCTCTGTGGTTAGATGAATCAATATTTTAAATTCTTATTGGAAACCATTGACTCCGTGAGGACTCAAGAGGAGAGGGACCATCCAGCATGTTATCAGCGCACACTTCAAAAGCCTGCATCTCTGATGGTATGGAGTTGCATTAGTGCCTATCCCAGCTTACAAATTTGGAAATGCATAATTGCTGAACAGTATATAGAGGTTTTAGAACATATGCTGCCATCCAGACAATGTCTCATTCAGAGAAGTCCTTGCATATTTTAGCAAGACTGCTATACCACATACTGCATCCATCATAACAGCATGGCTTTACAGAAGAAGTCTGGCTGCTGAACCTCCTGCCTGCAGTCCAGACCTTTCACCAATGGAAAACATTTGGCACATCATAAAATGAAAAATATGACTGTTGAGCACCTGTTGAGCATCAGACAAGAATGGAACAATATTCTTCTCCCAAAACTCCAGTAATTTGTCTCCTCACTTCCCAGAAGTTTAGAGACTATTGTTAAAAGAAATAGGGATGCTACACAATCGCAGACATGGCCCAGTCCCAACTTTTCTGAGATGCGTTGCTACCATCAAGTTCTAAACAAGTACAATTTGTAAAAGAAATAGTAAAATGTCTCACTGTCCACATCTGATATGTCTTCTATGATCTACTGTGAGTAAAATATGGGTATATGAGATTTGCAAATCATTACGTTGTTTTTACTCATATTTATTTACATTTTACACAGCATCCCAACTTTTTTGGAATTGTAAAATCAATGTCCTGGTGCTCTTTGTGTAACAAAATTGCAGAGTTATAAAAGCTCTCACCACTCCTTTGTGTGTGTATGGATATGGAGTATTCTGGTTGTCAAATAGTCACTTCAGTATATGTACTATTCAGGTAGCATACATTCCTGGTGTTTTCTGCAGGTGGAGGTGGTCATGCTTCTTATGTGCCCCTCCACTGGAACACAAAGGTAATTGTTCAGCAAATTCTAGCAGCACTTCACTACTTCTTCTTCCTCTGCTCTTCCAAACTCCTGGGTTATGCCAAAATCTGCATTGGGAAATCAAGGACACAGGCATCTTGCCCAGAAACTTTTGTTAAGGTTCAAATATTTTAATGGTCCTAATTACTTTAAGATAAAGCCACAAAGTATTGGGCTGAACAAGCAGGTTTTGAGTGGAGGAAGGAGGACTGAAATTGGTATATAATGTGTTAAATAGCTCTGTATTCTATCCCTCGAAGAAACCAGAACAGCAAAATTAGTCTGAAAGACACAGAAGGTCGCTTTGAATATTTATCTACTTTTATGCTTTCTCAACCCATTCAAGAAAAACTCCAGAAGGAACATGCACAATGCTGTATGTAATTTCTGGTCAGTAAAAGCACCAGTATTGTGGGCATAACTGTTCTCTATTGGGTGCAGTATCTCAAATATGGTCTGAGCTATGGCATCCAATGTCAAGTTTAAATGGGGTTTGTGTAAGAGATTTATTGCTAATACTGTATGTAACAACATACTGGAGTGTCCATGAATGTCATCATCCTAAAGACTGAGGCACACTCTGCTGGCTCAGAGTAGTAATTACAGGACATGTATTTGGCTCTTTCAGATTCTAAGATGTTGGGAAGGTATTTATAACTTAACTGCATTAATTATTTTATACTTGATATGTATATTCTCACAGGATGATGGTCGGCTCCTTTTCCACCTTGCAGACTCCATTGAGGAGGGTACGATGCCTCCAGAGCTTGTGGATGTGATCAAGAAGCTTTGGAAAGATGATGGAGTGCAAGCTTGTTTTGAAAGGGCGGCAGAATACCAACTGAATGACTCTGCACCATAGTGAGTGTCACAATAAATCATCCAAATATTACAGTCACAGTGGGAGGAAGAATGTTCTTTCCCTTCTATTAATACTGAAAGTTTCTACTCATAAGTGTACCGGCTGATTCATCACCTGCACCATCCACACTATATATTGTGCTATTAGACTGTCAGAACGCCCTGTGGAACATTACTCATTTCCAAACTCTTGTGGGAGACAACATGCCAAATATATCTGCAGAAAACACATTTTCCCACATTTGTTAACCTCTTAAAATTTTGCACTTAAGGATGTAGTTTTATGACTGTTTCCAGCAGTGTCTAATAGAATGCCTTCACATGTGAAATCAGCCAGGAAATATGCAACATAAAGACTTCCCATTGTTATCCTATCCAATCTCTACACAGTGTTTCACTGGAGAATAACATTCTGTTGCATAAAATAATGTTGTGGCTTTTTCTGAAGCAGAACGTCTCCATTAGTTTCCATTAGGAGGTGTAGTTCGGACTTGCATATTTTTGTACTATTTTTATGCCACGTGTGAGGGCACCCTAAGATCGTTTCCTGATGTTTTTTCGCAGCATGCTTTGGGTGTAGCATGCTTCAGGGTTTTTTTTTCAAAAACATCTCTACAGGGAAAAAAAAGTCTGAAAAAGAGAGAAATGTCAAAAAAGCAAGAAAAAGGCAAATTGTCACAAGAGTTTAAATATATAATGAAAACATTGGTACTTCTTCCATGCTTTGGCTTACAAATACTGACAAATACTGCAAGCATAAATGTGGCCTTACATAGTAACACAGCAATATACAATCACCTAAAGGTCTTGTGGTGTGACTGTAGAACCTTTTTTTTCCTTTTTATTCTTTTTTCTTTATCACATTAGTTACCTTAACCAACTGGACAGGATCACAGCACCTGATTACCTCCCAAATGAGCAAGATGTTCTTCGATCTCGTGTGAAGACAACAGGAATCATAGAGACGCAGTTCTCATTTAAAGATCTCCACTTCAGGTCTGTCCATCTTGTTTTCTTGTTAAAACAAACAAACAAACCAAAAAAATAGATTAGGTATTAATATGCAATGTAAGGCCTCGTCCACATTTCCGTTTTTCACTGACGTGTGCTGTCATTTTTCATGGACAGCACACGTACCCATTGATTTAAATGTATCTGTTCACATTTCAGTATTTGTTTACTGACCATGGGTCAGTAAAAAAAATCACTGAGACATGCACTACTTTGATCCGTGATGCGGACCAAGCACGCCCATTGAAGTCTATAGGTCCGTGAAAATCACTGACATACATCCGTGTTGTGTCCGTGATGCGTCTGTTTTTCACTGATGACTAATAGGAGATTCTTTGGAAATTAATTTTCAGCTGAGCAACATCAGTGAAATATGGATGCCACACGGATGGTAAAAACGGACACACAGATCAACCATGGATCCTTCACGGACAGCTTCACAGATGAAACACGTATTCTTTTTTTCACGGACGTGTCAGTGACACGGAAATGTGGACGAGGCCTAACAGTTGTATATTTTCAGCGGGTGATCCGTAGCACACTCAAATTCATCAGCACATTTACATTTTCCCCTCTTGTATCCTTTTTGGCATTTGGCTATGTTACTCCAAAAATGTAGTTTGAGGAAGAAAATCATTGGGGCAAATTTATAAACCGCATTGGCATCCTCTGGATAGGATACGCCAAAGCTTTCAGTTGGCTACGGTAAGCAGCTGCACGGACAGCGATTATAGTCTGTACAGTCTACCTGCCAATTGGACATTTGTGGCATATTGTCAGGATTTGCCGCCAATGTTTTTGATGAGATAACCCCTTTATGAGAATCTCAATCCTTTTAATTTAATACTGTTGCCTTTTATAGAATGTTTGACGTGGGAGGACAGAGGTCAGAGCGCAAGAAATGGATACACTGTTTTGAAGGGGTCACTTGCATTATATTCTGTGGAGCACTAAGTGCATACGACATGGTCCTGGTGGAAGATGAGGAAGTGGTATGTGAGCTTCTATTCTTAACGTGATTTTGTGGACCCAATAATTTTACTATACAATGTGTGTGGGGACGAAGGGGTCTCCTTTCAAACCCAATGAAGTAATCAATTATTAGCATACTGAAGGCTGCATGCCATCTCCACCTAAACTGTTAGGGCCCATTCAAATGGCTGTATGAATGGGTCCACTCCACATTCGTTCCGCAATTTGCGGAACGGGTGCGGACCCGTTCATTTCAATGGGGCCGCGTGCTGTCCGTGGTTCAGTTGCGCAGCTCCACGGAAAGGATACAGCATGTCCTATTCTTGTCTGCAATTGCGGACAAGAATAGGCATTTTCTATTATGGTTGCGGCCTGCAAACTGCAGAACGCACATGGGCGGTATCTGTGTTTTTGCGGATCCGCAAAACACTACGGCTGTCTGAATGAGGCCTTAAATTGAGTTTTTAGGAAAGTACGGAGAACAAAAATCAGTTTTCACAGTCACTCAAATGGATTTTCTTATAGACAGAGCAAAGATGGATAATTGCTTTGATTGGTTTAAAATATTAACAACTTTACATATCTATGGGCCTTACAATAAGATAGTTGCTTTTAGATTCCACAAAGATGGCTGAAACTATGACTTGCATTCATTCTCTAAGGCTGGGGCTACATGGCTGCAACACCTGTCACACTACTAGAGATGCAGCCACTGAACTGAATGAGGATGCTGAAACTACAACCCCAGTGTTGTAGTTATTTATTTATTTTTTTGCAATTGCAATTTTGGGGTTGCAGTCACAGTTCAATGGCTGAAGAGATATCATGGCCAGGATAGTGATGTAGCCCCAGCCTAGGGCCTTTTACATTGGTAGATGATTGGGCTAGGAACATCCATTAATGATCTATGGAAACGTGCTGGTCAGGTAATGGATAAGTAGATTGTGTAATCACGGATTCATGGCATGCATCTGCAGCTAATTATCAAGCTTTTAAATGGGTTGTTCTTCTCTGGGGACCTTTCTACCAGCTCGCTCTTCATGGCTGGACCTTGCTCCCCGCTGCTGGGTTCCAGCTCCTTCAGTCCCCAGCCACTGATGTGATCTCCCAGTGACAACATTCTGTTTGATGTGGGTCACGTGGCCATTGCAGCCACTATCCTCCCAATGCATTACATGACCAAAACAGGATGTTGACACTTGGAGACCAAAGAAGCCTGAACCCAGCAGCTGGGTGCAGGTAAGTGTGCTGAAGGCCTCCTGAGGATGAATAACCCCTTCAGAATCTTACCTGTATTAGTAAAGAATGTGTAATTTTGCAAAATACTACAAAGCAATGCAAAAAAACCCAAACATTTCTATTTTTCACAGAACCGGATGCACGAATCTCTTCATCTGTTCAACAGCATTTGTAACCACAAGTTCTTTGCTGCCACGTCCATAGTGCTTTTCCTGAACAAGAAGGATCTTTTTGAACAGAAAATCAAGAAAGTTCATCTAAGTATCTGTTTTCCAGACTATGATGGTGAGTGACCAGATCATAGTCTAACGTCACTACATCCCACCTCAGTGTTTAAACAGTTTATCGGGGTCATAGCAACCAATGATTTTTCCTTTCATTTTTGACAGCTCCTTTGGGAAATAAAAGGTGGAATCTGATTGGGTGCTGTGGGCAACTAAGTCAATTCTACTTTACACCAGTTTGATAAATGACCCCATATATGTTTTTCTCTGACAGGTCCAAACACGTTTGAAGATGCTGGAAATTACATCAAGTTACAGTTTCTTGATTTAAACATGCGGAAAGATACCAAGGAGATCTACGGCCACATGACCTGTGCCACAGACACGCAGAACGTTAAGTTTGTGTTTGATGCAGTAACTGATATCGTCATCAAGGAGACACTGAAGGACTGTGGACTGTTCTGAAAGTCACATTAGTTTTTGCTTATTCTTTTTGAAACATGATTGTAACCAGTAACAAGAGCCCAGAGCTACACTTTGTGTAAGCATTGACAACCCTTCCATACTTATATAATATAGCACAAGAAACAAGTATGTAGGTGGTGTAACGTCTACAGCTCTACAGAAACTGGTAGCAGATCTTTAACTGGCATTGCCAAACATAGGCAGCTATTTATGATAACACGGCAATGCCCATGTAAGACATCTTAGCCAATACATGCAATGCATTAAACAGCGCCTCCTACGGTCATTGTTCTGGGTCCAGTTTGCAAATACGGAAAAAGGAATGATCAGGTTCTAGAAGCTTTTTCCTGAAAACACAACATGAACCTATACAGTAACTTATACTGAACTTTTGAATACTTTCAGTTCATGACATGTCAGCCTTCCTTGTCTATTTTATCAAAATACCGTACCTGTGCATAATGGACATACGGACAAAAAGGCTCTTTAGGCCAGTTTCACGCAAGTGTATTCAGTCCAGGAAACACGCTTGGTGCGAGAAATGTATTTGAATACTATTCCTGTGACACAAACTTGCAGCATTATAAGGATGTGAATTCCAAACTGACCATGGATCTACTGAATTGTACTTGTTCAGTAGATTAGAGGTCGGGCAGGAACCCATAGCATTAAAATCATATACTGCTGTGAGTTTAAGTCATAGGAGCAGTGATTAGCCCTAGACTGAATACGCTCATGTGAAACAGGTCATTGACAGGAAAATGAGCTGGTAAATATACATTCCTGCAATTAGATGTATAATGACACATTACAAAGTAAAAAGTTAGTAAAGTGGCAGATTTTCTAATCCTATAGATGGCCTAAACTTAGATAGGTTCCTTAGACCTGCACCAAATTCATCTCAACGCCTTAGGCAGGACGATAAATTTGCAGCAGGGATAGACACTTTTGTCTAAGGCTACTTTCACACTAACATTTTCCCTTTCCGCTATTGAGATCCGTCATAGGATCTCAATAGCGGAAGAAAACGCTTCAGTTTTGTCCCCATTCATTGTCAATGGGGACAAAACTGAACTGAACGAAAGGGAGTGCACCAGGATACATTCCATTCAGTTGCGTCCCCATTGCGGACAGAATAATGCTGCAAACAGCCTTTTTATGTCCGCGATGTGGTGCGGAGCAAGACTGATCCGTCATGAACACCACTGAAAGTCAATGGGGACAGATCAGTTTTCTGTTGTGTCAGAGAAAACGGATCCGTACCTATTGACTTTCAATGGTGTTCATGACGGATCCGTCATGGCAATTTCAGAGATAATACAACCGGATCCATTCATAACGGATGCAGATGTTAGTATTATCAAGATGGAAGTGTTTTTGCTGATCCATGACAGTTGTTGGACGTTGGTGTGAAAGTAGCTTAACTCTGTGCCAGCTATTGGTTGGCTTTGAGACAGAATATTATGCCAGAGTTGTGGCACGTAATAGTGCATATTAGGCCTTCCCTTTTCCAAGTCAGAAAATTGGAGAAGCCCTAGTTGCACCAATCTGCGCCACTTTTTAGACAGACTCGCAGAGACATAAGAAAATCTGGGCCACTGTGTTTTATGGGGAACACACTGTAGACGACGAAAGCAATAAAAACACAACTCAATGTACAAGTCTCACCATTTTAATACTGTATACAAATAAAAATGTGTGTGCGGAGTGCAGAGAAATTAGGTGTATGTGTGTGCAAAATAGAAAAAAAAAGTTAGGTGTTTAAAAACCCACTGTAATTGGTCAATTATAAGCACGCATGGAAATAACAGCTAAACAAAACTTAAAATCTATAACCTTGGCGTTTGGCACCAGACATATAAAGGCATGCATCTGAGCAGGCGGACAAGCTGGAAACCACAGGTCCCAAAAAGACGTGGAGCACGCAGGTAAGTGGCTGTAGGCTATGACCGCAGCAAAGGCACCAAAACATATGAATAAAAAAGACAAAAGCCAGGGAAAGGACACTTGGGTAAATCACAATTGGAGAGAAAGTGCTTAGTGGCTAATGGAGTAGCTTAAATAATGGAATTGAACTGATATGGTTCACATATAGTAGATGCCAAGCAAAAGACACTACTCAGTGCTGGGAATGGTTTAAGTATAAAATTCATTAGGCTTATCGGTGTAACCCACCATGGTGAGAGCAAGAATAAGTATCATTGATCTCTGTCCACAACATAAATATAATCTCCCACTGCAAAAAAATAAAATAAGAAAACCTTGGAGACAGATGAATGCAACACTGGGACTGGCAACTATCGTCACATCATGACTGTAGTATGTACTAAAACACAGAGTCCCAAAGAAGTGCTGTGCCATAACACCGCCGTTTCTTCAGATCCAGTAATCAGCAGCCGAAGAGGAAGATTCCTAGTGCGGACAGTGTCGATCGGTAATAGTCCAGCCGTTCAAAAGGTTGGAATACTTGAAATGTTGAGATAGTGGTAACATCAAAGGACAGCAGCTCACAGTTCTGGCCAAGGACAGTCACATCATGGTGGAAACTGCATATGCAAGGGGAGAAAGGAGGACCTCCGGAGAGGAACAGGGTTGCTTGTGCATAGAGTAATACCACATCCCTCATATAGCAGGGCCCCAGAATTAGCCAGCCATCAGGGCTTTCATTACCTGAAAAGTAAATGGAAGACAGAAAAAAATAAAAATCGATAATGCTGCATCACACAGACTCCTAGATGACATCTTGTGAGGGTTTAGGGTCTTTACAAAGCAAACTTTTCATCATGTGCCACTATATTAAAGGATCTATAACTGGTGAAAATGTAACCACAACCAATGTGATGGTAAATACCTTGCTATGCTATACTATGCTTACCAAGCACCTTTTACATTAGCAATATAGATCCCATTTAGAGCCACTTTAACCCCTTCCTGACATGGCGAGTGTTCGACTTTGCGTTTTCACTTTTTACTCCCTGCCTTCCCAGAGCTATAGCTTTTTTAGATTTTTTCATTCACATAGCTGCATGAGGGCTTGTTTTTTGCGGGACAAGTTGTACTTTCTAATGGCCATTTAATATTGCATATGACGTAGCAGGGAGCTGCAAAAAAAAATTCCAAAAAGGGTGGAACTGGGAAAAAAAATGTAATTCTACCATAGTTTTATGAGTTTTGTTTTTATGGAGTTCACTATACAGTAAAACTGACCTGTGCCCTTCATTTTCAGGGTCAGTATGATCACAAGGATATTACATTGATATAATTTTTCTTCTGTTTCAATAGAGAAAAAAAAAATTTGGAAAGTTAAATCGCCATATTCTGACCTTTCTTATAGCTAAGTCAGTGGAGCTGTGTGAGGGCTAATTTTTTTCTGGGACGATCTGTAGTTTTTATTGATTCCATTTTGAGATGTGTATGACTTTTTGATCACTTTTTATTCCATTTTTTTGAGGAGGTAAGGCGATTAAAAAAAAAGGAGAATCAGCCATTTTGTTTTTTTCCCGTTATGCCATTCAGCTAATGGAATAATATTTTTATATTTTAATAGTACAGAAGTTTGTGAATGCGGCAACGCCTATGATGTTTATTTTTTTATTATTATTATTTTAATTTTGCGGAGGGGTGATTTGAATTTTTATATATTTTTTTAAACAACTTTTTTCAGGCCCCCAATTAGGTTACCTTTTGTATTAATATGCTAAGAGGTATCACCCAAGAAAGAGAACCATCTTGACATTGGAAACTAGTGGAAGTGGCTCCTTATACTGTAAGTCAAGATCCAACTTTCCACCAAGCCTTGGGATTTGACAAGGGAATGCAGGCAAGCCAGCTATCCATCCGTAGACAGCTGTTTCAGGAAACTTGCACCTTATCTGTGCGAAGTAGGATTCTGGCTGGCTCAGTGTAATGCCTTGGAAGCGGCTTAAGTAATTTTTAAGGAATTTAATCCATTACAGAACAAAAAAAAGTCAGTACTGCCACCCGCAGGCCTGCATTGGAATATACCAGTAATAGTCCTAGCAGTCTTGTACAGGCTCTGGCCTATTACTAATATGGAACTCCTTCCCCGATCTCAGCTAAGGAAGACGTTCTTGCCCGGAAAGCGCCCACTTCTGTTTTTCTTTTGCCTTCCAGATGCAGCAGTCGCAAGCACCAGTGGCTATGGCACTCGCTCTGGTCCAGGTGCCATCTTTAAAGACCTGACATCCGCCGTAATCATATGGTAGATGTCAGGAAAAGTTTAAATTATATATTTAAAGGCTTCAATATGGCAAAGTTCAAAATAGCAGAATATGGCACATGGTTGCCAACTTGTTATTGATGTTATTATAACAGTTTGGGAGGCAGAAAAAAGACATAGGTCCATCCAGTTCAGTCTGTTATCCTGCAAAGTTGATGAGGAAGATAAAAAAAACCTTCTTAAAGGTAGAAGCCAATTTTCCTCATATTAGGGGGAAAGAATTCCATCCTGACTCCAATCAGAACAACTGCCCGGATCAACGACCCTTGTCCACAATTCTAGTCACTGTAACCTGTAATATCATAACTCTCCAGAAATACATTCAGGCTGCTCTTGAACTCCTTTAGTGAACTCTTTTACAGTAAAGAATCCCATTCTACATTGATTTGGAAGTAGTCTTTACGATAGACATACAGGATGTCTCGGTATAGATAGATCATGAGAGAGATCTCTTTACTGAACCTTAAAATATCTATACCTGATTATTAGATTTCCCCTCAGTGGTCTTTTTTCTAAAATAAATAATCCTAATTTTGATAATCTTTTTGGGTACTTTGGTCCAGTGGATTCTCACAGTGTTCCTCAACTCCAGTACTCCGGGGCCCCCTGCTTGTCATGTTTTTAGGACTTCCTTAGTATTGAGCAGGTGATATAATTAGCGTCAAAACATCAGGACTTACCACAGGTAATCAATCATTCTTTGGGACATTCTCAAATCATGACCAGCAGGTGGGCTGGAGTTGAGGAACACTGCTGCTGTATTCCAGTTATTATTTTAGTTTCCCTTCTTTGAACCCTCTCCAGCTCTGCCATGTCTTTCTTGTGCAACGGAGCCAAAAATTGTACACAATTCTCCATGTGTGGTCGGACTAGTGATTTATAAAGTAACAGAACTATGTTCTCATCATATGCATCTATGCCCCGTTTGATGCAATCTCTGATATTATTGGCCTTGGCAGCAGCTGTCTGACGCTTGTTTCTACAGTTAGGTTTGTCAACTAAAACTCCCAAGTCCTTTTCCATGTCAGTGTTACCCAGTGTTTTACTATTTAGTATGTACTGGTGACTTGCATTATTCCTTCTCATGCGTATAACCTTACATTTGTCAGTGTTAAAACTAGAGATGAGCGAACGTGCTCGTAACGAGCACTGTACCGCTCGGCTCCCCTGTGCTTGCTTGGGCGCAGACAGCCGCTTCTGTCCTCCTCACCCGACGGAAGCGGCTGCCTGCGCCTATGCGAGCGCAGGGGAGCCGAGCGGTACAGTGCTCGTTACGAGCACGTTCGCTCATCTCTAGTTAAAACTCATCTGCCACTTCTCTGCCCAAGCCTCCAATCTATCCAGATCCACCTGTAGCAGTGTACTGTCCTCTTCCGTGTTAATTAGCTTACACAGTTTAGTGTCATCTGCAAAAATTGATATTTTACTGTGCAAGCCTTCTACCAGATCATTAATAAATATATTAGAGAATAGGGCCCAATACTGACCCCTGTGGTACCCCACTAGTTACAGTGACCCAATCTGAATATGTACCGTTAATAACCACCCTCTGTTTTCTATCACTGAGCCAGTTACTTACCCACATACAGACATTTTTATGTACTAATCGTTTATGTAGCACCGTATCAAATGCTTTGGAGAAGTCCAGATGTACGACAACTATTGGTTTGCCCTGGTAAAGTTTACAACTTACAACCTCATAGAAACTGATTAGATTACTTTGGCACCACATTTGCCATGCGCCAATCCTGTGGAACACTCTCTGTCAGAACAGAGTCCTTAAATATCAGAAATATGGGTCTGGCTTAGGGTTGCGAGATATAAAGGTGTTGTCGGTATACCGCGGTATTAGGAAACAGCGATATGGCGATATCGCTGTTTCCTAATAACCGGGGTATTTTGTGACGTCATCAAAGCGGTCATGTGCGCTGACCGCTTCAAAATCTGAGCCCATGGCCGCCCGCCTTTACAACATTACATACTGATTGACTCCTGCAGCGGCCGCCAAGGCTCCTCCTCGTTGGTTCCCATGGTGCAGTCTCCACCCACTGACATCTAAAGTCGGAATCAAATGACGCCGGGGCGAAGCCGCTGAGGCTGAGCAGCGCAGGACTGACTGGAGCGAGTGATGGGAAAGTCTGTGAACTTATTCTGTCTGACCCCCCCAGAAATGACTTTGCCTGCGGAGAGAGACCCTATATATTACAGCTGCCAGCCGGGTCCCTGACATATAGGAATAACTGTATGGTGGTGGCAAACCGTCACAGGCGGCCATAAGACATGGGGGGGGGGGGGCAGCACCTTGTGGCTGCTGACCCCACTGTAATGGATTATCTCCTTGTGGCTGCTGCCCCCCACTGTAAATGCCTCCTTGTGGCTGCTGCCCCCCACTGTAAATGCCTCCTTGTGACTGCTGACCCACTGTAAATGCCTCCTTGTGGCTGCTGCCCCCCACTGTAAATGCCTGCTTGTGGCTGCTGCCCCACTGTAAATGCCTCCTTGTGGCTGCTGCCTCCCACTGTAAATGCCTCCTTGTGGCTGCTGCCTCCCACTGTAAATGTCTTCTTGTGGCTGCTGCCCCCCACTGTAAATGTCTCCTTGTGGCTGCTGCCCCAGCGGACAGTGCCCCATAATGCCATACAGTATAACGATTAACAGCTCCAAGTTGTAGCTGCCTGGCCGCTGCCCCAAGCCAATAATGTCTCCTTGTGGCCCCCATTATCCCCATACAGTATACTGTCTCCTTGTGGCCCTCATACAGTATATTGTCTCCGTGTGGCCCCCATACAGTATAACGTCTCCTTGTGGCTGCCCCCATACAGTATAACGTCTCCTTGTGGCTGCCCCATACAGTATAACGTCTCCTTGTGGCTGCCCCCATACGGTAATAACGTCTCCTTGTGGCTGCCCCATACGGTACAATGTCTCCTTGTGGCTGCCCCCATACGGTATAACGTCTCCTTGTGGCTGCCCCCATACGGTATAACGTCTCCTTGTGGCTGCCCCCATACGGTAATAACGTCTCCTTGTGGCTGCCCCCATACGGTATAACGTCTCCTTGTGGCCGCCCCCATACAGTATAAACGTCTCCTTGTGGCTGCCCCCATACAGTATAACGTCTCCTTGTGGCTGCCCCCCATACAGTATAACGTCTCCTTGTGGCTGCCCCATACAGTATAACGTCTCCTTGTGGCTGCCCCCATACAGTATAACGTCTCCTTGTGGCTGCCCCCATACAGTATAACGTCTCCTTGTGGCTGCCCCCATACAGTATAACGTCTCCTTGTGGCTGCCCCCATACAGTATAATGTCTCCTTGTGGCTGCCCCCATACAGTATAACGTCTCCTTGTGGCTGCCCCCATACAGTATAATGTCTCCTTGTGTCCGCCCCCATACAGTATAACGTCTCCTTGTGGCTGCCCCATACAGTATAACGTCTCCTTGTGGCTGCCCCCATACAGTATAACGTCTCCTTGTGGCTGCCCCCATACAGTATAACGTCTCCTTGTGCCTGCCCCCATACAGTATAACCTCTCCTTGTGGCTGTCCCCATACAGTATAACCTCTCCTTGTGGCTGCCCTCCATACAGTATAATGTATCCTTGTGGACTGCCCCATACAGTATAACCTCTCCTTGTGGCTGCCCCCATACAGTATAACGTCTCCTTGTGGCTGCCCCATACAGTATAACGTCTCCTTGTGGCTGCCCCATACAGTATGACGTCTCCTTGTGGCTGCCCCATACAGTATAACGTCTCCTTGTGGCTGCCCCATACAGTATAACGTCTCCTTGTGGCTGCCCCCATACAGTATAACGTCTCCTTGTGGCTGCCCCATACAGTATAACGTCTCCTTGTGGCTGCCCCATACAGTATAACGTCTCCTTGTGGCCCCAATTGTTTTTTTCTTCTAAATGGGTATTTATCGCGATATATATCGTTATCGCGATAAATTTCTTAATATCGTTATCGTGAGTATATTTTTGATATCGCCCAACCCTAGTCTGGCTATGACATTTATTAATTCTCTTAGAATATGGGGGTGTATGCCATCTGGACCTGTTATTAGTCTATTTTAATCTTTTTAAGAGGCTGTTGCACTTCTTCCTGGTTCAGAAAGGCCACATTTAATGGGGAGTTTATTTTTGACACACTGCATGTCATCTGACATTTCATTTCCCTCCATGAATACAGTAAAGAAAAAATATTTAATAAATTTGCTTTCTCTTCATCACTCTCTTCAACTAAGTCACTTGTTAAAGGGCCAACACTTTCATGTTTAAACGTTGCACCATTTATATAACTGAAGAACATTTTAGGGTTAGTTTTAATCTCTTTGGCAATCTCTCTGTCTCCAGCTTTTATCTGTTTTTTTACATATTCTATTTTTTTCCTTATACTTTTTTAGTTCTTTGCTACCTTCCCGTTTTAGTAAGGGCTCATGCACACAACCGCATCACTGATCACGGACCCATTCACTTCAATGGGTCCGCAATCACGGAGATGCGGAACGGAGGCTCGGATCAGAACACCACGGAAGCACTAAGGTGTGTTTTTGGCCGTGCCTCCGCACCACAAAAAAGTAGTTCATGCACTACTTTTTTGCTGTGCAGACCGTCAGATGCGGATCGCGGACCCCATTCAAATGAATGGGTCCGTGATCTGCATGCGGCGGCCCTAATGTCAGTGCCCGTGCGTTGTGGGCCGCAAATTGTGTGCATGAGCCCTAACTTAAATGCTTTTTTGTCATTTATTGCCCTTTTTACATTTCTATATTTACAAACTATCTTTTTTTTGTTCCTGACCCATAAGGTATGTACCTCTCACAATGAGAATTTAGGATTCTTTCAAAAATCTCCTAATTTGTGGCTGTATTTTTTTTTACTTTTGAGGACATTGTCCCAGCTAGTGAGACTAATGAGCAGGGCTGTGGAGGAGTCGTTATAAAAATGGACCGACTCCAAAAATATATAATGAATTGGTACAGTTCAATGCAGTATGTGCTGAATATATTTTCATAAGAATTTGGGAGAATGATGAAATGTCCTATAAATGTCTGTTCTATTCCTGATATAAGGATCTAGGCTTTTAGTTGAGATGAATGTGTACTGCCCTTTATGTAGATGCTCAATAGTGAAGCTCCTCCGCTACAGATCAGAGGAAAAAGGCAGAAGGAATGGCTGCACTCATCTCAGATCTGCTAGAGAAAACAGGATTAAAGGGGTTTTCTCACTAGTTACAAATATTAGCTTTCGACATAAAGAGACAGTTAAAAGAAGACATTTTATAAATACATTGGTCAGTCATAAACTGTAGACAGTTCAGCAGGTCTCTCACTGCACGTGTTGTGAGGACTGAGAAGCATGGCTTTATCTGTAATTGTGTTAGAGATCAGAATCTCCTGCTCTGTCAGAGTAAGGCTACTTTCACACTAGCGTTTTTAAATTCCGGTACTGAGTTCAGTCATAGGGGCTCAATACCGGAAAAAAACGCTTCAGTTTTGTCCCCATTCATTGTCAATGAATGCATTCCGTTCCGTCATCAGACCGGAGAACAAACCGCAGCATGCTGCGGTTTGCTCTCCGGTCCAGGCATCCGCACCAAGACGGATCCGGAATGACCCCAATGCAAGTCAATGGGGACGGATCCGTTTGGTGTGACACACCAGTAATCCGGATCTGTCCTCCATTGACTTGCAATGGGGGGTCATTCCGGATCCGGCTACAGAGATACATACATACAGACAGACAGACAAACAGACAGACATACATACACACATACATACTCACATACTCCAGCCAGAGACGCCGGCAGCATGTCTTCACGCGCCTCCTGCGCGCAGCTATGACGTTTCCCCACTGCGCCCAGCAGAGGGCGCTGTGGGGAATTGTCATCACTGCGCGCAGGAGGCGCGTGAAGACGTGCTGCCGGCGTCCCTGGCTGGAGTATGTAAGTATGTATGTGTTTGTGTGTATGTGTGTGTATGTATGTATGTTCTCTGTGTCTGTGTCAACATGTGTGGGGCCGGAGCGCTGCTCCGGCTCCACACATGTATCAGCGGCAGTACGGATCCGTCGGCACCCTTTAGGTGCCGCATCCGTGCTGCCGCTAGTGTGAAAGTAGCCTTAGTTAATATATGCTAATAACTGCTGGCCAGAGACCCACCCACAGCCTGAGGAGACAGTGTGAGTGCAAACCACATGTCATCCAGTGAATCAACCTGCTGAGAAAACCCCTTTAAGGCAAGTACTTCTTAGTATATCTAAACTTTCAATAAACTGTGCATAAATCAATTGTCCAATGCATGTTCTCTCTCTACGCTTTATGTTTTAGTTTGCTTTTCCTCTGAGCTCATGTTTGGAGAGGTTAGTTGTCACTTTCTAGACTGTGAAGCAGTATGATGTAAAACACCTAGGGCCTTATGTATGAAAATTGTCTAGGTATAAAAGTTTCATTGTTTCCCATAGAAACCAATCAGAGCTCCCCTTTCATTTCAAATAGTTCTCTGGAGAAATGAAAGGGGAGCTCTGATTGGTTGCTATGGGCAACAAAGAAAGTCTTAGAACTAGACAGTTTTCATACATCAGGCCCTTAGTGAGCTGTACCCAGAGAAAAGCCTGTTACTGAAAGTTCAGAGTAAAGATGTCTAGTAAAACATATATTACAAACTTTTTTTTGTTATGACATATCTGTAATATTGATTTATGCAAAGTTTGTTTAAAGTTATCGCTTAAACATGCGCCATGTATGAGGGAGACGGAGTTAGGGGAAATTGAGGAGTCGGAGCTTTGGCTTACCTACTCCACAGCCCTGCTAATAAGCCTCTCTAAGCTGGTTAAAGGGGTTCTCCGAGTTATAAATATTGATGACCTATCCTCAGGATAGGTCATCAATATCAGATCGGCAGGGGTCCGACACCCGGCACCCCCGCCGATCAGCTGTTTGAAGAGGAGGCGCGCGCCGCCTCCTCTTCACTGTTTACATGCTGGCCGACTCGGGGGTAGTGGTGAGTAGGTGTAATTACACCTCACTGCCCCATTCATTTCTATGGATAGAATCGCTTCCATAGACTAGTATGGGAGCGATTCTTCCCATAGAAATGAATGGGGCAGTGAGGTGTAATTACACCTACTCACCACTACCCGCGAGTCGGCCAGCATGTAAACACTGAAGAGGAGGCAGCGCTGATAGGGTGCGCGCCTCCTCTTCAAACAGCTGATCGGCGGGGGTGCCGGGTGTCGGACCCCTGCCGATCTGATATTGATGACCTATCCTGAGGATAGATCATCAATATATATACCTCGGAGAACCCCTTTAAATTTTGCTTTTCAGAAGTTGAGTGTTTGTGTGCCTCTCTGAAAAAATACTCTTTTGAACGACAATTGGAAGTTTATTGTATTATGGCCCCTATTTCCGCAACCTATACATCTGTTGGTCTGTTAGAGCTATTGGTTAAAGGGGTTGTCCCAACTCCTTTCACCTCTTCTGCAGCGCCAGATCGCCCAACTTCCTGTTTGCTGAGTGGGCGGGAACCTTTTGTTTGATTGACAGGCAAGAAACACTGTGGTGATGTCATAGCGCCACTTGCTTGCATATGCATGCGCCTGATGCCTTACAGCAAGTGAACTGTCTAACTCTTGAAAGCTTTTCAGAGCTTTGCAGCTGCTTTTGCTGTATGTTCCAGGATAGAACTAGTCCAGAGCTTCTCCTCCACTGAAATCAGAGACAATTCAAAGAAGCGGCCGGACCAGGAACAACAACGCTTGCACGCTTATGCGCACTCCCACTCGGCCACCAGACTAGACTGGATCGCAACGGTGGCCGTAAAGCCTGACAATGAGCAATAAATAAAGAGGGGGGAAAGGGAGGCCTAACATTTTTGCCTGTGCCTTATTTTAAATTTTTCTACAGGATGGCATCCAATTATTGAGATGAGACAACCCCTTTAATACTAAGCCCAGTAAAGCTGTCCCTCTAGTTGGGTCCTGTACCAGTTGGTTAAGGCTACTTTCACACCAGCGTTTTTGCGGGATCTGTGATGGATCAGCAAAAACTCTTCTGTAATGATAATACAATCGCCTGCATCCGTTCTGAACGGATCCAGTTGTATTATCTTTTAAATAGCCAAGACGGATCCGTCATGAACTCCATTGAAAGTCAATGGGGGACGGATCCGTTTTCTATTGTGTCTGAGAAAACTTTGGCTCAGTTTCATCATGCGGACACCAAAACGCAGCAAGCAGCGTTTTAGGCTTCATTCAAACAACCGTATTTGTTTTGCGGTCCGCAAATTGCGGATCCGTTGTAACAATGCCTATCCTTGTCAGCAAAACGGACAAGAATAGGACATGTTCTATCTTTTTTGTGGAACAGAAACACGGACATACGGAAACTGAATGTACACGGAGTACCTTCCGTTTTTTTTGCAGACCCATTGAAATTAATGGTTCCGCATACGGTCCGCAAAAAAAAAAAAGGAACGGACACAAAATACGGTCGTGTAAATGAAGCCTTATTGTCCGCCTCCAAAACAGAATGCTGACTGAACTGAAGCAAAACTGATGCATTCTGAACGGATCCTTTTCCATTCAGAATGCATTAGGGCAAAACTGATCAGTCTTGGAACCGTTTTTGCAGAGCCATAACGGATCCTGCAAAAACGATGGTGTGAAAGTAGCCTTAATTGTCTTTAGTTATTGACAAGAACCTGTTTTCTTTATGACATCAACAGGTTTTTGTTTCCCAGTCTATATCCTTTCCATTTTTTAAGATCAATTCCAAACAGACTTTAACCCAGTATGTCAACTGCCCAGTCAGAGCTATCATCCAGACATGTCTCAGTTACTCCCACTATGTCCTAGTCCTACTCACACATCACTAATTCCAGTTCACCAGTTTTATTAGTCAGGCTTCTGGCATTAGTGTACATACAATTAAGAGGTTTATGTATATTTTTTACCCTACACCTTTCCTTCTGAACTGTTCTAGTCCAGCCGTCCATTCCACCCCCAATTCCATTACTTCACAATGTCACTATCTTCCCCTCCTATAATGTAATTACCCTGTACCTCAGTCCCTAAACATTCCTCCGTCTAGCCATCTTCTCCTCCAAAACAGATTCACCCTCCCCATTGACGTGCAGCCCAACCCTATGGAAGAGCTTGTGGTTGACAGTCGGCTCGGTTCTCTAGGAACCCAAACCCCTCCTTCCTACACCAGTTCTTGAGGCACTTGTTTACTGTACCTCCCAAATCTCCCACTGCCCTTTCGGTGTGCTTCGTGTACAGGTAGTATTTCATACAATAGTACCTTTGAGGTCCTTGCTCTGAGCTTGCGACCCAAGTCCCTGAAATAACTTTTAAGGACCCTCCACCTACCACTAACTTTGTCATTGCTGCCAGTGTGCACCATGACTGCTGGGTTTTCACCAGCCCCTCCCAGTAATCTATCAACCCAATCCACGATATGTTGAACTCAAGTGCTAGGAATAAAACACACTGTTCAATGTTCCCTGTCTTTGTGACAGATTGCCCTCTCTGTACCCCTAATTGAATCTCCAACTACCAGCACCTGTCTGGCTTGTCCTGCTCTCCTAGTCCCCTCCTCAGTGAGCAGCAAACTTCTTTCCACGTTGTCAAGTTATCGCAATGTTGCAATTAGCTCATTTAGATGTTGGATCTGGGCTTCCAAAAGTGCAATTGGCTCACATTTTACATAGCAATATGCAATCTCAAACGGCTGTTTGTACTAGACTGACATTGTCAATCATGGAGCACATACTTGCTAATGGAGATTACCCCCTAAAAAAACAAGATAAATTATACAATGCAATGAAAATGATAAACACATTAATTAAATGCAATTCACTCCTAAAGTCACTTAATCTCAAGTCTCACACTTAAAGAGGACCTTTCACCTCTCCTGACATGCCTATTTTAATGGCTTCATGCATTCCCCACGTACTAACAATTCTGGAGCATCTATTCTTATGTCTCTATGTTGTGCCATTCCTTTATTATTTCTACTAGAAGTTGTGAATGAATTGCTATTTGCCTTCAGTAAGGGAACAGAGGGGAGTTAACCAGTTGGGGGTGTGTACCTGCACAGACTAACTCTATCCAATCAGGGCTGTCATGTTCAGTCTGTGCAGATACACACCCCCAACTGGTTACCTCCCCTCTGTTCCCTTACTGAAGACAAATAGCAATTCATTCATAACTTCTAGTAGAACAACATAGAGACATAATAATAGATGCTCCAGACTTGTTATTACATGGGGAATGCATGAAGCTATTAAAATAGGCATGTCAGGAGAGGCGAAAGGTCCTCTTTAAGACACACTTGAGCGCTCGCTTTTAGTCTTCTTATAAGGCTGCTATTCTCTGTCAGCTCCAAAACATACAGGAGATTTTTTTTATTTCTGGATTCAAAGGGAGATCTTCATATTAGTATACTCATTCCAACATTTATTACTTAACCCCTTACCGGCATCTGCTGTAATAGTACTAGGTCTTTAGAAATGGCACCTGCTTTGCGGTGGAAAGAGCAACATAGCCACCGGGTGCCCACTGTTTCACAAAGCAGACACTCAGGGCTAATGTCTGCGAACAGCAATTGTGTAGTTAACCCCTTAAGGTCAAGGCTTATTTTCATTTTTGCATTTTTCCTCCCCACGTTCCAATTTACCTTCTACATAGCAGGTCTGGTCTATTATAATGTTTAGCACTTTCCTGAAAAGGGGGCATGGCGATGGCCTGCCACATTTATCTTCTTTTACGCCAGTTTTCTCCCCCCTTCTCCTTCTTTACTGCCCAGTATGGAGTGGGAGAGGACTATACCTGTCCGAGATGTGGTACTGATTGGGTATGAAGTGGAAAGACTGTTAAGAGTGTTTGCAATAGAAATTTCAGCAGATCCCATCCTGGAAGATCAGGACAATTTCTGTGCAACTGGAATTCAAAAGATGTTGTAGCAAGAGAGAAAACCGTATCAGCGCTCTGGATTCAGCCTACTGCCTATGTGGAAGGTGAATTGACTCTGCAGATAGGACAAGTCAGTCATTCAACTGTAGTTTTCTAAATGTGCAGGCCCATTCAGTAGATTAGCATAGTTCGAAAAGATGGCCGAGCAGCATAATATGGCTGACATATGAGAAGTGGATGCGATCTATGGTCTGTATATTAGGGTTGCACAATGCATCGAAATATTGATACTATTTCAATACTTCAATGACCTTTTCAGTTTAATATTACCATTGTCAGTCGATCTACCTGCCATAGTAGCTTTCTGTGTGCAGTGCCACTGTGTGTATTCCTTCAGTTGACTGTAGTTCCCTTCAAGGCGAGTCTGTAAGACATACACACCGCCCTCTCCTCAGTGGCCGCAGAGCGTTCTGGAGGAATTACGGTAGCTGGCAGCAGCAAGGCCTCTACTGGGGCTCTGGTGGCTGCTCTGGACAGAAAACTGCAGGCGGTCACCATGGAGTCCATCCAGAGCCTGTGCAGCTGGTGCATCAAAAGCAAGAAACACCACGCCACCATCATGCACTATTAGCGGAAGTGGTTCCGCAGATGTGTATATGAGGACTATTATCTCCACAAGGGGAGGGAAGAAGTTATGGAATATGGAAGATATGAAGAGTTAAAGCAGCCCTTCCTACTTCAGCTGGCTGTGATCTTAGCCAACTCTGAGGAGTGTGCAGGGGGGCACATAGTGGGGAAGCTGACATGCTGCAGTATAGGAGAGAAAAAAATATTTTTTTAAAAATTATAAATTTGGCATCATCATAATTATATGAGTCATGATAAGGGCCACTTATTGATGTAAGTTATCATGTTATTTATACCACACAGTAAATGCTGTAAAATCCTACAAAATGTTAAAAAAACTTTAACTGTTTTTTTTTTTTAAATCTTTCCTCCTAAAAATAAAATAATAAAAGTTTTTTAATACACTATATGTACCCCAAAATGGTTCCTAGAAAAACCTACAACTCGTCTCACAAATCTCAAGGTCTCATACAGCTAAATTGAAATAACAATAAAAAAGTTATGACCACAGGAACAAAGTGGGAAAACTGTTACTGGTCCTTAAAGGGGTATCCCCATCTCAGAAAATGGGGGCATATCGCTAGGATTGGAGGGCGGCTGCTCATGTGCGGTGTGCTCTCCTTCACTTTGCGAGATAGGTGCAGGTTCCAGAGGTGCGATCTGCACCTATCAGACAATGGGGACATATACTAGTGATATACCCGCATTGTCTGAGATGGGAATACCCATTTAAAGTTAAAATTAGTTAAGTCAATAAGGGGTTCAAAATGCAGCAACTATATTTACTTCAGATATATCCAAAATGTACAACAAAAAAGTGACATTTTCGGGAGTTTTTTTTCCAGTTTTAATGTGGCTTGCTAAAATCTTCTTTAAAGGGGTATTCCCATCATAGACAATGGAGGCATATCGCTAAGATATGCCCTCATTGTCTGATAGGTGCAGGTCTGGGACCCCCTACAAGGAGAATGGAGCGGGGACAGCTGTGGCTGGAGGACCCCAGATTTCCCGGGGTCCGTCCACCACCAAGCGCTGCTCCCATAGAAGTGAATGGGGGCGCACCGCGCATGCGCACCCCCCCCTCCCATTCACTTCTAAGGGGCAGATGGAAATAGACAAGCCAGTGCTCAGCACTCAGCTGTGCATGCGCAGTGTGCCCTCCATTCATTTCCCCACTCCGTTCTCATTGTAGATGCGGGTTCCAGAGGTGGGACCTGCACCTATCAGACAATGGGGGCATATCCTAGTGAGAGGCCCCCATTGTCTATGATGGGACAACCCCTTTAACCACTTGAATACCAGAGGTTTTTTGCTTTTGCATTTTCATCTTCTCTTTTTTCTGTCTTCCCTGAGCCATTACTTTTTATATTTCCTTTCACATAGCTGTATGAGGGCTTTTTGCTGGGCAAGCTGTACTTTCTAATACCACCATTTAATATGTCATACAATGTAGTGAGAAACAGGGAAAAAAATTCCAAATGGGGTGGAATTGGAAAAAACTAAACAATTCCAACACAGTTTTACGGGTTTTGTCTCTACGGTGTTTCCTATGTGGTAAAACTGACCAGTGCCCTTCATTTTCTGGGTCAGTACGATTAAAACAATACAAAATTTATATAGTTTTTCTTGTGTTTTAATACTGAAAAAAAACCCCAAAACTTAAAAAGTACTTTTTTTTCCTTTTCATTGCCACATATGACCCTCATAACTTTTTATAGTCTCTATGTCTACACAGCTGTGTAGGGCTCATTTTTGCCAGACAATCTAGTTTTTATTGATACCATTTTGGAGTGCATGTGACTTTTTGATCAAATTTTTTTTTTGTGAAGTGATGAAAAAACGTTGAATTGGCCGTTATAACATTCACTGTATGGGATAAATATTTTAATAGTACAGGCATTTTGGGACACAGTGATGCCAATCATCATCAGGTTTATTATTTACTTTTATTTCAATTCTGGGGAAAGGGGGGTGATTTACATTTTTTTTAAATATTTTTTTAAAATAGTTTTGAACTTTTTTCTTGAAACACATACTTCTATCGTACATGTATGGCGGTGGTACTGAAGGGTTAAATGGCCCTTTAGGCAATGTATACATTAGTAACAGGCAGACTAAAAAGTGCCTCCTGCACCAGTTCTAATCGATCCTCGATTTATTTGCATGGCCATCCTTACAGTGGGACTAATATATGAAGGAACGACTTTCAATACACTAGTTCTTTATTAAAGGGGTTTTCCAGGATTTTGATTCTGATAACCTATCTTCAGGATCGGTAATCAATATGTGATCGGTGATCAATATGTGATCGGTGGGTGTCTAACACCCGGGACTCCCATCGATCAGCTGATTGAGAATACACCAGTGCTCCTGTGAGCGGCGCGGCTTTCTCGCAGCTTACCAAGAATAGCACGTACATTCTATAGCGGCTGTGCTTGGTATCGCACTCAGCCTCCTTGAAGTAATTGGGAGCTCTGATGCCTGCTCAAACACCTGACCGGCGGGGCTCCCAGCTGTTGGACCCTCACCGATCACATACTGATGACCTATCCTGAGAATAGGTCAGCTGTATTAAAATTCTGGAAAACCCCTTTAAATTTTGGGGTGAAGATGGTGCATTGTAAGAAGAAACAGCTAGATTGTGGTAAATGCATTCACTTTGCCTCCAGACAAAAGGAAACATTTGCTGTTTGTTCCTACTAAGTAAATATGGTATCGATGGTAACCTTTAAATTCTTACTTACTTGTAATCCCAGGTTAGTAGAGGCCACACTCCACAAGGTTGCTTTTTATGATAACATCTGTCACTGCATCAAACACAAACTGCACATTCTTTGTGTCTGTTGCACATGTGAAATGTGTGTATATCTCTTTTGAGTCTTTTTTTCTGTTTAGATCCTCAAACTGGCACTGAATATAGGCAGCTGCGTCTTCATATGTATTTGAGCCTAAAAAAAGAATGTAAATTCTCTTTAATGATATAGACAGGTACAATATCTAAGCTAATCATAATGCAGATTTAGTACCCACGCCATGTGTCACATGCAGAAGGTACCTGAGTATTCTGGGTAGCAGATTGTAAGTGGGCTCCTGCTGATCTTTTCTTCAAATAAATCCTTCTTGTTGAGGAAGAGGATTATGCTGGTGTCAATAAACCATTTGTTGTTGCAAATACTGTCAAACAGCTTCATGCTCTCATGCATACGATTCTGTTAGAGGAAAAAAATCTGTTACTGAGGAACGCCATCTACAGGTCATACATTTTGTGAGAAACCAGCAGATGCAGGAGGGGGTGAAAGCTAGAGCAGCACCTATCAGAAATGTGCTGTATGTAGCACTGCTAGGAAACAGAGAGCATAGCTCACACATAGGGTCGTGGCTGAAATATCACTGTTGTATGTTAAAGGGGTTATCCCATGGAAAATGTAAAAAATAAAAATCAGATCTTTTTAATAAAGCCAGAACCAGCCCTGTACCTCACATGGATCCAGAGATCTCCCCAATCATTGCTGCAACTGCTCTGCTAGATTTAGGGTACGACTACTTGTGTTGTGCAACATTTATGTTGCAGCAATGTCACAATGTGACACGCTGTGACTGCATCAGTCCGACTTGGATGGATTGTGAAAAAAGTGAAAGGGTCTGAAGACTTTCTGAATGTATCATATCCCCCGCTGCCATGCACCAACTCTGTTCTCGACATGGCAGGAAATGCGTGTGAATGGTGTTAAGCCAATCACTGGCTGAGATGGGTCATTGCTGCAGCTAGTGATTGGCTAAGCAGCTTTCACACCCGTTTCCTGCTGTGTTGAGAACAGGAGCAAAAAGTGGAGGACGGCAGAGACCCTTACACCGTTCATTTGATGGAATACCTCTTAAACTAGCTAAAAGAAATTGTCATGAAGTTAAAAAATAAAATAAAAATGAGCATCTGACGGCATGATCAATCTTATGATTGATCCTTAGTGACCAGCCTGTTTTGGGCCTTTACTGACTAAGCGTTTTTCTTCCGTTTTGCATCGTCGCCTTCCAAGAGCTATAACTTTTTTATTTTTCCGTCTATATAGCTTTATGAGGGCTTGCTTTTTGCGGGACAAGTTGTCGTTTTAATGGCGCCATTTTGGAGTACACATAACTTTCTGATTAACTTTTATTAACTCTTTCTGGGAGGGAGATGTGAAAAACCACAATACTGCCACTGCAGTTTTACATTTTAAATTTTACAACGTTCATTTTTTGGTATAAATAACACAATATCTTTATTCTCTAGGTCAGTACAATTACAGCGATGCCAAATACACACAGGTTTTTTTTTTACGTTTTACCACTTTTGCGCAATAACCCCCCCCCTTTTTTTTTAAAGAAAGAAAATCTTTTTGCATTGCCGCTTCCCAAGACCCATAACTTTTTTATTCTTCTTTCTATGGAGTTGTGTGAGTGCTTGATTTTTGCGGGACGACTTGTAGTTTTCATTGGTGTCATTTTGGAGTAAGTAACACTTTTTGATTGCTTGTTATTAAGTTTTTTCAGTGGCAACTAAGAATAAATTAGCAATTCTGTTCACCATAGGGGATAATTTACATGATCTCCATGTAGTGCGGGTCATTACGAACACAGTGATATCAAACATATGGGGGAGATTTTTTTTGCAATTTTTTTTCACTGAAAAGCATATTTTCAATGGAAAAAAAGTGTTTTTTGCTGAATTTTTTTTATTTAATAAATGTTTTTTTTACCACTTAATAATCCCACAAGGAGACTGTAACAGACAACATTTTGATCGCTTTTAAAGCACAATGCACTAGCCCTACAGTGCATTGCATTTTAATATCAGTGCTTTACTGACATTGACCAGCAGGCTGCGCCAGAGAGGCACAGCCTGCTGGAAAATCCTTAAGGCTGGCTTGGGGCCTTTATCAGACCCCAGCCAGCCTTTACACACATCGGCACCCCGCGATTGCATTTGCAGGGTGCCGATAAGAGACACAGGGAGTCCGCTCTCTCTGTTAATGCTTTAGATGCGGCGGGCGCCATTTCCTGCGGCATGTAAAGCATTAAACAGCCCAGATCGACAGTCCTGCCTGTCTGGGCCATTAGAGCAAGAGCGCGGCTCTCGAGTAAGAACCGTGCCCTCGCTCCCCGGGGGACCTGTGCAGCGCATACACTGCGTAAAGCCCCTTAGTGGCCACCGTAAAAAGGTGTATGGGTGGTCACTAAGGGGTTAAACCAGGCATACTGTCTGGTAGGGTTGGATACAGCCACCAAAATGGGCCTTTTTTCTCTGCATTCAGTGATTAGCTGCGATGGTCATGAGGATATAGGGCATGTCATCGCTCCAGAAAAATAAGCAAAAACTGGTGAGGAAGTAAATATTGGCGCTAGTGCAGTAGGAGATTTAATAGGTTGGGTTTTTTTTCACTTTATAACATCCCCTGGGCTAGTTTTTCAAACTCTCCAATCACTTGTTGAGATCAAAATCAACAAAGTTTAATTTTTCCTGTGTAATCTTAAATATTTTTCTCAATACAATGATGTGGAAATCAAGAAAAAAAAAAATACAGTATATATTAAGTGTATCTACTGTGTACCTTCTGTGTATCTACATACCCAATGACAATAGTTAGAACCTGCCAATCTCACTTACCATTTCTTCATCTTCAGCTAAAAGCAAATCATAGTCACTGAGCGCCACACAAAAGATGATTGCGGTTACACCCTCAAAACAATGAATCCACTTCTTTCTTTCTGATCTCTGTCCTCCCACATCAAACATTCTGCAATTAAAAAAAGTTGTAGAATCATACAAATCTGCAGAGCTAGCCAAAACACAGAAACTGAGACCTACAATGCCCTCAATGTGGTAATAAAGGATGACTATGGGTCAGTTCTTGTCCCTGCAGTGAACATTCTTATTGAGCTGCTTGTAATTTACTGTTAAAACACACATTCTTCATGCCCAGTACGGCGCCTGCTCCAGAGCAGAGTGGACATCATAGCCGCGGGTGGCCTGCTGATTCCTATAGCAGACACCCGCTGATGTCCGCAACCTGCAGTAATGATGATCGTGGACATTTAACCCCTAAGATGCTGTGGTCAATCCTGACCACGGCATCCGAGCGCGTGAAACACAGGAAGCGCACGCTTCCGATGTTGCTCCGGCTCCCCCATGTGGCGATCGGAGGAGCCGGAGCATGTATGCAGCAGCCCCTGCATTTGTGAATGGCAGGTGGCTGCTGCATAGTATTTCCTATGGAGCACTTGCCTGTAATAGGGCTCCATAGGGAACTAGTAAATTCATCATAGACAATTGCATTGGAGTCTATGATAACAGCAATCAAATGATTGCTGGTTATAGTTCCCTATTGGGAACTATAAAATAGTGTAAAATAATTAAAGTTTAAAAAAAAAAAAATTCTAATTACCCCCCTTTCCCCAAAATAAAAATAAAAGAACTAAAAAAAATACACATCATGGGTATTGCCACGTGCAAAAATGGCCATACAATAAAAATTTATTTCCCATACAGAAAACAGCAAAATGGAAAAAAGCGTCAAAATAGCTGATTCGCCGTTTTCGGTCGCTTTATTTTCTAAAAAAAAATTAAAGAAAAAGTGATCAAAAAGTCATACACATCCCATAATGGTATTAATGAAAAGTTCATATCGCCCCGCAAAAAATGAGCCCTCATACAGCTCCGGACACATAAATACCAAAAAGTTATAAGGGTCAAAATATGGCGACTAAATTTTTTTTATTTTTTCCAACTTTATAATTATTTTATCACTTATCAAAACGCAAGAAAATAAAAAACCCGTAAAACTGTGGCGGAATAGCTTTTTTTTGCAATTTCACCCTCTTCCAACTACATCACATGCAATATTAAATGGTGGCGTTGGAAAGTACAACTTGTCCCGCAAAAAACAAGCCCTCATACAGCTATGTGAACAGAAAAATAAAAATGTTATGGCTCTGTGAAGGCAGGGAGCGCAAAACGAAAAAGCAAAAACAAAAAAAAACTCCGGGGTGAAAGGGTTAAATGGGGTTTAATTAAAATCTTCGCTTTGTTTGGCCTCAGTAGCTTGCCTGTATGCCACTACATAGCAAGCTGCAGAATGCTGTCCTGTCCATTAGATAAACTCTATTAGCAGCCCCACTCTAACCCATTCTAAAGCCCGAATCTAAGCTCAAATCCTATTTGATTTACATTTATGTTTTTGAGATTTGAAGATTTGAGCATAGACCAGCTTCAGCAAATGCCAGGAGGGCAACAGACAGAGCCGGCAAAGAGTTCATCTGATGGATTTAACACAGGATGGCATGCTAAAGCTTGCCGTGTGGTAGAATACATGCAAGCTACTGAAGCCTAAACAAAGCAAAATTTTTAACTAAACCTAAATAGGAATATGTTTTTTTAGCCCAAATTACATGCAGTTCAATGGACGAATTGACACTAAGGAGTCCAAATCCCTTAAGACTGAGATTAAATTATGGAGGCAAATACAGTAACTATGAACCATAAATCATAGAAGTTGAATGTTTAACGCAGAATCTTTATACAATGGAAAATCAATATGTATTTAGAGAAATGCATTATTTATGCCAGAGGGCAAACAGCAGACCACAAAATTCAAAGAATAGTTTCACATTAAGATGGAGGGGTTACTGAAACCGATCAGCTGCTGTGACTTACTTGAAGTAAAGGTCTTTGAATGTGAAATGTGTTTCCACAATACCCGTAGTTTTGACACGTGTCCGGAGAACATCTTGTTGGGTAGGAATGTAATTTGCTTGCGAGATCCTATCCAGATCATTTAAGTAGCTGTAAAAAAAAAAAAAAAAAAAAAAAAAAAAAAGAACTATTTCATGAAATGAACCAGAACAGAACTCAGGCAACACTATAGAATTTATCATAGACCAGCATTTTACACCAGTCTATGTACTGCCAGAAGAAGTGCCTAAGTTATGATGAGACGCAGGCCTTATTAGAAATTAGGTGCATCCTATGGCAGTCCGCGCCTAAACTGAAATCTACGCAAGCCCCTTTAGTCTTCTTTTACGCCAGAAAACGTTTTGGGGAAGTGGCAAGGGTGGAGTAGAATCGGCAATTGTGCCTAGATTTAGGCGCAGTGATGTTTAAACGGCCTCATATTTGCTACTTTTTTACGATAAATTTCTCCTATTGTTTTCTCACACTTACTATGAGGCAGAGTCATTGAGTTGGTATTCACGGGAGCGGCAGAAGCATGCCTGCACGCCAGCATCTTTCCACAGCCTCCTAATAACACCTGCAAGCTCGGGGGAGAGAATACCTTCCTCTGCAGTACTGGCTAAAACAAAAAGCTGCCGGGCATCATCCTAAATGGGGTGAAGACAAAATGGATAATAATACGTTAATGTGTAACCTGTTCTCCACACAAGAAAATGCTTTCAGGGTTTTAATCTCAAAAACCAGCACAAGCAATATTGTAGAAATACTTAGTCCTCACAGCTCTGGCCACATCTCCAAAGTCAATCTTTAGTCTTCCCATGGCACGTATTATAGCAATGATGGACTGAATGGTGTTACTGTAGACGACCACTTTGTATTGCTTGCACTCATCTTCTGAATATCCATCTTCATGGATAATCCTAAAAACCACAATGAATACATTAGCATATATACAAATATATTTGATCCTCCTTAAGAAAGTAATGCGGGAAAGGCTTGTAAGTGCCATTAAGTAAATGGTAGAGTGCTCACAAGACCTTCTCTGAGGGAAATACTGCTAGCACATCACTTGGAAAACTGCTCTCTGAATGGTGTGTAAAGGATTAGGGACATGGCTACCAAGTTGGCAGTCCGGTGCCAACTTATGTATGTTGCCATAATACAGCATGATGGAGGTGAATTGGGTATATTGTGTATTTCATATGGCAGAATACACGGTTTTCTTTCTTTTTTTTTTTGTATTTCCTATGTACATGCCAGATAGAAAATCAGAGGCTACAGTATGGAGCTACACAGCATATCCCTGCTTAGAGAAGTTCACCACAGATTTCAGTTCATATATGGCACAGAAGAAACATTTACAAATACCAGTGACCAGGTGTCTAAATATTTGCTCCTACTCTGCAACATTCGGAGTTATTAACTCTTGAAAACCATCAAAGCTCTTAGGGAACGGTGGCACTGGTTGTGTGACAGCTGTGGAGAAAAAGTAATGGGATCGCTGCAGCGACTCGCCATGCAATCCCATTAATTTCTATGGAATCATCACTGCTCCGCAATCCTGGCCTCAACCAGTGTCACCGTGTAGCTTTACCTTATTGTTGGTCTACTAAAAAGTTGCCTGTTGAAGTTGTGTATCTACAGCGTTCCCCTGGATGCACAAGGCCTCCTGTTGGTCACGGAAGACACTACTGCACATTACAAGGCCAGACACATGGCATCATATAGACACAAGCGTTCTTTTCTTGTTCTGGACAACGTCAACCCTTCCATGAGCAGAGGGGTTTTGGATCTCCATGAGCTGAACTTTCACCTTTGGAATGCTGCAATCTAAAAGTGATTTTTTTTGTTTCTCAGTCTACCCTTATAAAAATGTATCTCTTACGCCTCATTCAACGGAGAACAGGCAAAAATTGGTGGCTGGGGGTACCATAATTATTATATTTTTGGCATTAATATATATTCTGCCTGACAGGAATGTATTAATGCCTGAGCACCTAATGCTCATGTAAAACCCATTTGTGTCAAGCAGGTGTGTGAGTTCAGAGGCCTTTTCATTTTATTTTTCTTTATATTATTTCTTTCTTGACAGTTATGTATTGATACTTTTCCTATCAGTCCCCTATCACAGTACCGGATCGGGCTGAACATGGCATCCTGAGGCTGCAGATGGCATTACACAAAGTGCCATCAGACTCACAAACAATAAATAATACAAGTCTCCTAGCTTTAATGACACCACTTCAAAGGAGAGAGCAGAAACCCTACTTACTTCATCTGCTTCACGATTGTGCTTTTCCCAGACTCACCAGCACCTGCAAGGCAAAGCAGAATTCATTATCTTATCAGTGGGCGTTTTAACTCTTCAGGGTCCATATAACGTATATAATGCCGTCATCTTGCGGACTAATAGAAATTAACGGGTCTGTGAGCGATCCGCATGTGCATGAGCATTTTAAATGTTCGATGTCAATATATTTCAACCAAAAACATAAAATACTGCAGTTTTCACACTGGCCGCTTAATAGTTTCTAAATGCTGTTAAGAACAGCTCAGGCGGCCCCCATAATCATGTTCAGAAAAAAATCTACTATCGGAAAATAAAAACAGATTAGAAATAACGGATACATGCTGCTACAGTATCTCGTTTTAACTGGCAGATAAAATTTTTGGTGACGCATCTCCTTTAAAGGGAGTGTCACCAGAAAATGCACTGTTAAACCAGGCATGACCCTTTGTAGGGACAGCTAAAATAATGATACTGTAAGGGTGCTGTCAAACGTCATGGCTGTGTTGCATTTTGGGTTTGGCAAAAAACCACATAAAAAAAAACAAAAACACGTTTTTTGCAACATACCTGAGTTTATGGTGCGTTTTCTTACAGCAAAGGGAAAACACACAGCAGACAAAAAAAATCCAGATTTTACTATAGACGACTTATCCTTATGTATCCTTATCAGTCACGTGGCCTAGTTGCAGCTCAGGCCCATTCAAATCAATGAAGCTGAGTTGCAACACCAAGCACAGCCACTATATCATGTAAGGCGTGGTGCCAAGTAAGCACCCAGGAGGCCGTCGCGCTCACCAAAGCTCCAGTGATTGCTGCAGCTTTTCAGTGGTGCTGGTACTCAGACCCCACCAATGTGTAATTGGTGTCCAATTCTGTGGACAGGTCATCACTAATATTTCCCAGATAACCCTTTAAATTACATTAATGTAACTTTTGTAATTAATGTAATTCAGTTTTGCTGCGTTTTCCCTTTGCTGGAAGAAAACGCTCCATAAACGTGGGTATGTTGATGCAAAAAACTGCATGCATTTTTTAATGTTTTTTTGCTGCACCCAAAAAAGTTGTCTCAAGTGGTCCTGTCAATAAAGAAGGGGAGTAAGGGGCTTGTAGAAGAAATAGGAGCAGCAAGGGTGCAGAGGGTGTCCTTGGCCTGCCCTTGGTGCACTTAAAGGCGTTATCTAACATAACAAATCTCACAGAGTGGCAGCACCCTTTGAGATCCTTTACCTCTTTCTGGAGAAAAAGTACTTTTAATCAATGTTTAAGCGAGCAGTTAAAGAGGTCACCCAACATTATAACAGACCTCCTAGAGTGGCCAACCCGCAGATCATACTTACCTGGTCCCTGCTGCTGGGTTCAGCCTCTGTTGCATCCCGTCCGGCTCTTCATCTTCCTGGTGTGCCTATATCAACATCCTGTTGACATGGTGACAAATGACTGCTGCAGCCAATCACTGGCCACAGCGGTGACCCGTGATTGGCTGCAAGGGTCACGTGTTTCCCCCATCCAGCAGGATGTTTATATTGACACACCAGGGAGACGAAGAACCAGCCAGGAAGCAGCCGGGACCAGGTAAGTTTGATCACCACCACAGGTCGGCCACTTTGGGAGGTTTGTTATAATTTGGATAACCCCTTTAACTATTCATTTGAATATGAATTAAAAGTACGGTACTTTATTCCCAAAAAGAAGCTATTTATCTCTAAGGGTGCTGGAACTCCGTGAGGTCTTTTATAATGTTGGATAACACCTTTAAATGCGCCAAGGGCAAGCCTAAGACACTCTTGGCACCCTTGCTTCTCCCACTTCAACCAGCCCCTTACTACCCTGCTTTATTGACAGGACCAGGTGAGACGATTATATAGGAACCTGGCCCTGTCAATCAAAGAAAGGGGTGGTCTGGCAGAGGAAACAGGAGGAGCAAGGGTACACAGATTGGCTTGGGGTCAGAGGTCGCAATAACGCATAAAAATGCGTCATAGACGCGTTTTTAGGCAATTTTACTCCCTGAAAAAAGTCTAAGGCGTACTACTACGCCTTAGACTTTTCCCAGTTTTTCATCAGCGCAGTGAGCGCAGTGAACGGCACAGGCAGCACAGCAATACTGCCTGTGCCTGAAATAACCAATAACAAAGCTCCTTACAGCAAGGAGCTTTGTTATTGGTGCACCAGAGAAAATACAGATCGCGTGAGGCAGAGGAAGCCGGCGGGAGCTGGAAGGAGGAGGGGCCTGCTCCCGGGGCTGGAAGGAGAGCGCGCAGAACATGGACCCTGGGGAACAAAACAGTGCGGCTGGAGAGGTAAAGGGCCGCCGACTTATGTCACTGTTGCCCTGGAAGAAGAGCTGCCTCCGGGCCTGTGTCCCCCAGGTGGTGAGGGATGGGAGAGTTGTGGCAGTGCAAAGCTGTCCATCTTCAGGTTAGTGATTTTCCCCCTCCCCCAACCATGGTTTTGTCCAGTCTCCCAGTTCTCTGCCCCCCCCTCCTCCTGTCACCCCACTAATAACCCAGCTCTCCCCTTCTAGTGGCCCTGCTCCCCCTGTCGCCCCTCTAGTGGCCCTGCTCCCTTGTCGCCCTCTAGTGGCCCTGCTCCCCCTGTCGCCCCTCTAGTGGCCCTGCTGCCCTGTCGCCCCTCTAGTGGCCCTGCTCCCTGCCGCCCCTCTAGTGGCCCTGCTCCCCTGCCGCCCCTCTAGTGGCCCTGCTCCCCTGCCGCCCTCTAGTGGCCCTGCTCCCCCTGCCGCCCCTCTAGTGGCCCTGCTCCCCCTGCCGCCCCTCTAGTGGCCCTGCTCCCCCTGCCGCCCCTCTAGTGGCCCTGCTCCCCCTGCCGCCCCTCTAGTGGCCCTGCTCCCCTGCCGCCCCTCTAGTGGCCCTGCTCCCCTGGCCGCCCCTCTAGTGGCCCTGCTCCCCCTGCCGCCCCTCTAGTGGCCCTGCTCCCCCTGCCGCCCCTCTAGTGGCCCTGCTCCCCCTGCCGCCCCTCTAGTGGCCCCTCCCCCCGTCGCCCCTCTAGTGGCCCTGCTCCCCCCGCCGCCCCTCTAGTGGCCCCTGCTCCCCCGTCGCCCCTCTAGTGGCCTGCTCCCCCCGTCGCCCCTCTAGTGGCCCTGCTCCCCCCGTCGCCCCTCTAGTGGCCCTGCTCCCCCCGTCCGCCCCTCTAGTGGCCCTGCTCCCCCCGTCGCCCCTCTAGTGGCCCTGCTCCCCCCGTCGCCCCTCTAGTGACCCTGCTCCCCCCCGTCGCCCCTCTAGTGGCCCTGCTCCCCCCAGTCGCCCCTCTAGTGGCCCTGCTCCCCCCGTCGCCCCTCTAGTGGCCCTGCTCCCCCCGTCGCCCCTCTAGTGGCCCTGCTCCCCCCGTCGCCCCTCTAGTGGCCCTGCTCCCCCCGTCGCCCCTCTAGTGGCCCTGCTCCCCCCGTCGCCCCTCTAGTGGCCCTGCTCCCCCCGTCGCCCCTCTAGTGGCCCTGCTCCCCCGCCGCCCCTCTAGTGGCCCTGCTCCCCCCGTCGCCCTCTAGTGGCCCTGCTCCCCCGTCGCCCCTCTAGTGACCCTGCTCCCCCCGTCGCCCCTCTAGTGGCCCTGCTCCCCCTCCTTCTGTCACCCCACAGGGAAGCTGAACAGACTCCACCGACTACAATGGGACCCGTTCAGTTTCCATTTGCGATCTGTCTTTTTACCAGACAAAAAACCCCTGCATACAAGGCTTTTTTGTCTGGTCTTTCAACAGAATCTGCAACAGAGGCTCCAAATGCAGCCTCCAACACAGATGTGAGCAAGTGCAGGCCTGTGCAGTATGTATTTTAATTACCGCAAATTTCGTACTCCTCCTCGGGTAAAATACTCCTCAAAAATGGTCAGAGGAGTATTTTACTCTTCTGAAAAAAACGTAGCGCGACCTCTGCTTGGGGTTGACCTTGGTGCACTTATCTGCTAATTTGCATATCGATTAGAAGAACCTTTCATCAAGAACGAAGCAACTGATTGCCAAGTGAAAGGCATCTTTACATTCAGCTGAGCTAGTCCAACCAGGTATTGTACCTGGCCTAACCGTGAATTTCACGGTGACTCCCTTTAAGGCCCCATTCACACGACCGTATATTTGCGGGCCCACATTACTGCGGACCCGCAAATATACGGGGGGCGCCCGGCGTGTGTTCCGCAACGCTCGGAACACACGCCGTGTGGCCCCATTGAAAATGCCTATACTTGAACGTGCGCACGGACAAGTATAGGACATGCTTCAAAAGAGCCGCGGCATGGAGCTAGCTCCCGGCCCGGCCCATAGAGGTGAACGGGGCCGCATCTATTCCCGCATTTTTGCGGATAGATACGGCCCCATTCATATGGTCGTGTGAATGGGGCCTAACTCTGGACTACAGCATGGAATGAAGTCCCGCTTAAGCTAGGTTCACATTACCGTTTACATTCCAGTATTCTGTGCATTTGACAAATATATGAGAATGTGAGCACCCTATAATGTGTGTAGCCCCCATAGGGCAGGGGTCAGCAACCTTCGGCACTCCAGCTGTTGTGAAACTACAATTCCCAGCATGCTCCATTCATTTCTATGAGAGTTCTTAGAAGAGCAGAGCAAGTATGCATGCTGGGAGTTGTAGTTTCAAAATAGCTGGAGTGCCAGAGGTTGCTGGCCCCTACCATAGGGAATCATTGTTCCTGGGCAGCAGATCGCTGTTTAGATAGCACAACCTTCTAACAGAACAATGATAACCCAACCGTTTTACACAGACCAATCATCATCAGCGAGCATGTATACACTTATCCATATAAGAGGACTCTTACTCCTACTTTTTGACCATAATACAAATTTGAGAAGTCATTCTGTGTTGGCAGAGATACTGGATTGGTAACTAGTTTATACAGGAATCTTTAGATTTCTAACATCATTTATATTTCATATCACACATGGCCGGTCTACTGCAAAATAAAAGCACTCATCCATGCCTTCCTTGGTGAAGCCCTCATTAAAACATTACATTTGAGTCACAGTTTTTGCAAAACCACAGAATTAAAGGATTCTTCTGGTACTTTTAGTGGACGGAGCGGGTTGCTGTTCTCCTTGAAATAAATGGGAGCAGTGCTGCCGTTACCAGCTCTGTCCATTACATAGTGCAGAATAGATGATCAGTGGGGGTTCAAGGTGTTGAACCCCCATAAAGTAGGGAGTACAAGAAAGCCTCTTTAAAGGGGTTTTGTCACTTCAGCAAATCGCATTTATTATGTAGAGAAACTTAAAGGGTTATTCTCATCTTAGACAATGGGGGCATATCGCTAGGATATGCCCCCATTTTCTTATAGGTGCGAGTCCCACCACTGGGACCCGCACCTATATTGAGATCAGAGGGGGGAGCACTGCACATGGAAGACCCCAGATTTACCGGGGTCCGGCCACCACCAGGCGCAGCTCCCCCGCTGTTCCCATAGAAATGAATGGGAGCATACTATGCATCCGCGGCCACCGCTCCCATTAATTTCTATGTAGCCGACGGAAATAGCCGAACCAGCGCTCAGCTATTTTCGTGCGCCCTCCTTTACTTTGGGGGCTCTGTTCTCAATATAGGTGCGGGTCCCACCGCTGGGATAAGACAATGGGGGCATAACCTAGCAATATGCCCCCATTGTCTAAGATGAGAATAACCCTTTAATATAAGGACTTACTAATGTATTGTTATTATCCATATTGCCTCCTTTACTGGCTATATTCATTTTTCCCTCACATTATACACTGCTCATTTCCATGGTTACGACCACTGTGCAATCCAGCCGCAGTGGCCGTGCTTGCACACTATAGAAAAAAGCACCAGCTTATGTGAGATCCCATGGTCCCAGCCACCAGAGAGACTGTTGCTTTTTCCTATAGTGAGCAAGCACGACCACTGCTGATGGATTGCAGAGTGGTCGTAACCATGGATATGAGCAGTCTATTATGTGATGGAAAAATGAATCCAGCCAGCAAAGGAAGCAATATGGACAATCACAATACATTAGTAAGTGCTTTGTTTTAACCTTCTCTACATGATAAATGTAATATGCTGAAGTGAGAGAACCCCTTTAACTGTGCCTCAACATGTGAATAAGGCCTCAAATGAATACAAGGTTCTCTTTTTATGTTTGTTTTCCAATACTATTTTGGATGTTTTATGCTTCCTTTCATTTTATGGTTCAAAAAAGTGCTATTCATCATCAGATGACAAAGAAATGCACAAATATGACAAAACAAGATCCACTAGCCTATCACATTAATGACACGTTGGGATCACCTATAGGAACATGCTGCGGTACAGCTGAAGTGTATGTTTAGCTAGAACAGAAAGTGCTTCCTTCAATTTTAAAGCCATGCACATTATTGCTAAAGTTACACATTATATCCATTATAGTTTACATATGGTGTCTACTCTTCAGCGATAACAGAAAAAGGGATCGAGTATTTGGATTTCATCATGCCCGATAAACCATCACCAGAGGGATCTCCACGCTGACTATTGAAAGTACATGCATGCCTGGCCGATAACTGCCAGCAAGTTTAATGCTTGAAGAAAATAAAAGCACATGCTTCAATAAACCTACATTGTCTATAGGTTATGCTAAATTACCACTGCATTTTCTTGGTCCATTTGTCATATGTGCCAGGACAACTTCCAGTGCATATGTCAAAAGTATACATAGGCTCTCATTCACTGTACAGAGGCCTTTAGGCCAGCCTGCTGCACTATGCAATATCAAGGCCTTCCATAAAAACATACCCTGACATATATTTCCAACAGATACCTTCTATACTGTGTGAAAAGACAGCAAGAAGCTTATTTTAAAGGGGTTGTCCAGGAGTTTTCAAAACCTCCAGGGGAGCAGAGAGGCCTACAAAACAAAGCTTTACTTACCTGCTATAGGTTTATCCGTTCCAGCACTGCGGGTCTGGTCCCTGTCAAATCAGAAGTGATGTCACATCCATTCTTCATGTCACGGCTCAGCCAATCAGTGGTCTTAACAGTCACAAGCCATTCATGCGCTAGTGAGAGCTGAGGCCAGCGATTGGCTGAACAGTTATGTGAGCAATGGATGTGATGTCATCGTTTCTGCTTTGATGGGGACTGAACCTGCAGTCCTTCAAAGCTTTAGACTTGTAGCAAAGGAGAAATGTGGAGCAACTCAATGCAGAGGGCACTTCACAGTGAAGCTCCTCCCCCAATGCACTTGTATGAGCAGCAGAATAAAAGTTACTTGTTGCCATTCTCCTGATAGTAATAGCTTCACAAAAGGTATGTTAGTCCTGCTTTCCTCAGCCCATACCTAGTGCTTTCAGCAGTTTTGCATCATCAAAAGTACAGACAGACTCCAGTTAAAATGTGAAAAGTGGAATTGGAATTAATTACAGAGATTTATTTTTTACTATTTCAAATAATTTCAGTGAAGAAGAAGGAGCCGGGCACCTGATGGATCACAAATGTCGAAGCAATTCCTCAATGCAAGTGCAAATATTTAAACCTTAGAACAAAGGCTAAGATCCTGGTATACATTTCCTGGAGAGGTGATGGAGAAAGACGTCACCAGCTTTAATAAAAGGACTTATCTATGTTTACTGGTTTTCTTAAAGGGGTTGTCTCACTTCAGCAAATGGTATTTATCATGTAGAGAAAGTTAATTCAAGGCACTTACTAATGTATTGTGATTGTCCATATTGCCTCATTTGCTGGCTGGATTCATTTTACAATCACATTATACATTGCTGGTTTCCATGGTTATGACCACACTGCAATCCATCACCGGTAGTCATGCTTACTCATTATAGGAAAAAGCGCTGGGCTATGTGCCCTCCCATGGTCCCAGCCACCAGAAAGGCCAGCGCTTTTTCCTATAGTGTGCAAGCACGACCGGCGCTGCTGGATTGTAGGGTGTTCATAACCGTGGAAACGAGCAATGTATAATGTGATGCTAAAATGAATCCAGCCAGCAATGGAGGCAATATGGATAATAACAATACATTAGTAAGTGGCTTGTATTACCTTTCTCTACATGATAAATAAAGTGAGACAACCCCTTTTAGAAAACCAATAAACATAGATAAGTCCCTTTATTAAAGCTGATGACGTCTTTCCTTTAAGTACACGGCAGTAATAAAGAATGGTTAGTCTGTAGAGGATTGGAATGAACTAGTTTTCACACTAGACTGTCCTATTGCAACATCTTGAAATGAAAGGGGAAGGTGACTCATGACTTACTTGATGTTTTCTGACATCAGCAAACCCAACTTCCATTTTCTGCTTCTTTACTTCTTAACAACCCACAAATGAGGAACCAGGCTTATTTATCAACGTGTGTGTGGTAATATGCACTAAATCTATAAGAGCATTATACCTTCATTAATTTACTATACATAAAGACAGGGGTCAATGATGCCTGCCTAGAAGCGGTCTGCTTTAGCATGGCAAATGTAACCTTAAAAAGTCAGTGTACTTTCACACAATTTCATTTAATTCATTTCTAAATCAATTAATTCAAAAAATCTGCCTGCATCCTGACAAAAGCTGTAAAGTCATGGCCACTAGGGGTTTCACTTCCACCTAAGCTGCAGCCCACTGCCAGTTGTCAGGTAAGATTTGCCCCTGGTAACAACATGCATACAGTAGTGGCAGAAGGGAGACACTCCCTGCTTCTGAGTGAAATGCATCCAGCTGTGCAGCTAAAACAGGGGATAATATGGCTGAAAAAAAAAACATTAAGGAGGCCCAAACATAACTGTTCCTTCAAAGTTATGATTGTACAAAGAAGCACAGCTATTATGCAAACTTCTTTTCTGCAAAGTCAAATACCCTTTAAAGTTGTTCACCTCCGGGGACCTTTTCTGCAGACAGCCCAAACATGGCCGGACCTGTGGTGGGAATCATACTTTACCTGATTCCTACTGATGGGTTCCAACTCCATTTCTCAGGTCTTCCTGTGTCAACATCCAGTTTGATGTGGATCACGTGACTGCTGCAGTGGTGACATGTCACCCATGCATCATGTCACTGGCTGATGTTACGCATGCTTGATATTACACAGCTGCAGCCAGTCATAGGCTGCAGTGGCCACATGAACCACAAAAAAAAAAAAAAAAGCTGACACGGGGAGACCCAAGACCTGTGGTGTCTGAGGGGGGTGCGAAGGAGCCAGAAACCAGAGGTGAGGATAAGGTAATTGAGTCCCAACGGTGGTATGCCCAAACTGGGGGGGGGGGTGTCTGCAGAAAAGGTTCACAAGCATAGACAACCCCTTTGACCCTTTCAGCCCTAACCAATTTTCAGTTTGTTTTTCACTCCCTGTTTTCCCAGAGCCATAACTTTTTTTTACTTTGCCATTCACAGAGCTATATGATGGCATGTATTTTTTTGCGGGACAAGTTGTAGTTTGTGTTTTGTTTTTACAGCATTCCCTATGCAGTAAAAATGAGATAGTAACGTCATTCTCTGGGTCAGTGTGATTACAATAACATATTTATATAATTCATGTATTTTAATGCTGAAAAACATTTGGAAAAATGTTTTTTCTTTTCATCGCCCTATTCTGACATCCATAATTTTTTTTTATAGTTAAATAGAGCTGTGAGAGGGTGATCTGTAGTTTTTATTGACACCATTTTCAACTGTGTATGACATTTTGATCACTTTTTAGTCAATTTTTTTCTGGGAGGTAAAGTGATGAAAAAATGGAGAATGAGCCATTTTGATTTTTTCCTTACGGTATTCACTGTACTTGATAAATACATTTATATTTTAATAGTTCGGATGTTTTTGGACAAGGTAATGCCTATGATGTGTAAGTTTTTTATTGTTCATTCTGGGGAAAGGGGATGATTTTAATTTTTATATTTTTTAAATCTTTTTTAAGCCCTCCTAGGGGTCCTGAACATACAATCATTAGATTGCATTTCGCACACACTAATGTGATTTAATACATTGGTGTATTGAAAATTTAGTATATTCTAATGCAGTACTGCCACCTTCAGGCCAACACTGGAATATAACTGTGATAGGCCTGTTAGGCTTGTACAGGCTCTGGCCTATAAACACCAAGGAACGGCTTCCCCAATCACAAATGACCATGGCATCTCAGGGGTGAAACGTCTGAAATCGTAGTTATCACTGATGGTAGACATTAACCCGAGTGTCAGCCATGTTTAAAGACCCGACTACACAATACTGTATTATTTCACAGCTATTGCTATCTACAAAAACAGACAAGAATAGGACTTGCAGTGTGTTTCTTGGATTGAGGGGGGGGGGGGGGACATGTGAATATCCCCTTAGAATTGTACTCTTTAAAAACAGATGGCACATGAAAGAAAAATACGGTTTTGTGAATAGGCTCTATGTAAGATTATAAATCTGGTTTCTCCCAAAACAGACCATAAATTGTAAGCTAAACAGACATGCACTTTTCTTGTTTAGAAAGCTATGAGCTGTGTCCCTCCTTCTGAGCTGACTGCTGGCACCCAGCAGTGCCAGGCAAGACGAGGAAGAGATGCCATTCGGGCAGCTGTGCTATTGTTCCAAAACCACTAAACTTCCTTGTTGTGACAAGTTAAAACCCCCACACCAGCCACAGGCAATGACACGACTAGAAAACACAAGTATACATCTGCGTGGGCACAGCAATGACACCGGCATACAAGGGGAGGAGGGGTATTCTGAGAGAAATTACAGAAATGAAGGTTATAAGCAAGACTGGGGTAAGCAAATGTAAGAAGCCATGGAACAGATGACACATGCACTAGTGGAAATCGAGCTCAGCGCTGATAAATAGCCTCTGCCTCAGTTTCCTACGTTGTGTTACTTATTCTGCTCCAGTTACACTGGACAAAAACTTCAGGCTACAATATCTTTTCAGGTGGAATTTATGAAGAGAATTTCCTAATGTAATAAAATACATTTCTGGGTAAATCTAGCCTCATAGTTCATACTAAGACCAAGTCAACCAAACGTTATATCCCACATGACATATATGTCACAGTAGTCATCCAAGACCAGGAGTATTGCATCTTTCCACATACGCTTGGAAGCTTTGCCCACTGGGATTTGGTCTAGAGCCTGGAAGAATTTCTATGACTATGCAGCCCTGTAGACAATGTTGGCATTATCTTTCTCTTCTGAAAAAAACAAGCTTACATTTACGTCACACAAACGACCTCTTCTGTAATGGAGACGATCACATGCAACATCTCTTCTTGAGAAACTTCCTTACAGCATACACAAAGAAAAATTATTTTATGCCATCAATTAGATATGAGGAAAACGAGAAAACCTTTGCCCAATCCTTTACTTAGAAAAAGTTTCCCTGCTCTCCTCTGGCAGAATCCACACTATATGGACAAAATTATTGAAACACCTACACATTACACCTACAGGAGTTTTTAGGACATCCCATTTAATTGTAAACCCATAGCCTTTAACATGGAGTTGGTCCCCCTACTGAAGATACAACAGCTTTCACTCTTCTGGGAAGGCTGTTTACAAGGGTTTAGTGGATGTCTGTGGGAATATATTTCTATTCATCCAGAAGAGTATTTGTGAGGTCAGAGACTGATGGACACGGTCAGCCAAGTTCTCCCCCACCAAACTCACCCAACTATAGCTTTATGGACCTTGTTTTGTGCTCTGCAGCACAGTGATGATGAAACAAAAAAGGACATTTGCCAAACTGTGGAAAAGTTTGAAACTAAGGAGTTTAGGCCAACCCCTGAAAGTCAACTCCACTGGATTATGATGTAAGGCATAAATGCAGCTGTCCGGCCATGGAAATCCATGCCTTGAAGCATCCAGTGCACTTTTTTTGTGCAGATGTTAATACCAGAGGAGGTTTGGAGCTCTGCAGTTGAGTCAGCTGCGTGTTGGTGAATTTTATGCACCGCAACAGTTGGTGACCACAATCTGTAACTTAACATGGTCTGCTACATCCAAGCTGAATTGCTGTGGATGAAGATGCACAGTTGATCCTGGAATATATAGTGGGGAAGAAATTTTAGGGACCTATTTGTTACATTGGTGGTTTCCTATTAGAGCACCGTGCTCAAATTCACTGAGCTATTCTTTCATAAATGTCTGTAAAGGCATTGCATGGCTAGGTGCCGGATTGTATACACCTGTGGGAACGGGACTCAAGAAACACCTGAAGTCAATTATTAAGAGGTGTGTCCAAATATTTTGTCCAAATTGTGCACCTCACACCACAAACAGCTGAAAGGCTTAGTACACTACAACCATTACACTCTAGAGCTGCTTGGCTTTCATCAATGTCTTTCACTAAATGGCTTTTCCGGTTATGTGAAGTTATGCCCTATCCACAGGATGTGAGATAACTATTAGGCTGGTGGGGGTCTTACAGCTGGGACCCACACCAGCCATGATAATGGGGACCCCGTACCCTGTGGATCCCTTAGAAATGAACGGAACAGTGTAGCTGCGCCAGTCATCTGTACGGAAGTCCTGGAAATAGCCAAGCGCTGTACTCTGCTGCCTCTGGAACTCTCATAGGGATGACTGGAGTAGCAGTGCGCATGCCAGACCTTCCGCTTTGTTCAATTTGGGGGGCCCTGATGAGTATGGGATCACCATTCTCGTGGGGCTCCCAGCAGTAGGATGTGCGGATAGGGGATAACTTCACATAACCAGAATAACCCTTTAACTAACAAAATATTGGATAAAAAGTGTTAAAGGAGCTTTTGGAAGCAAGGGGATTCTTAACCCCTTCACGACCGCCATACGGCTATATACGTCCTATCTGCACATGCCCCGTGCAGATAGCACGTATATAGACGTGCAGGCAGCCCTTTAATTAAAGCTCCTGCTCCTGCAATCTAGCAGGAGCAGGTCAGGTCCCGGCTCACAGACAGTGCGGGGACCCTGAGGAGAAGACAGGAGTGGTTTATTACCGCTTCTGTCTTCTCCTAAGCCGGAGGAGAGCCTTACCTGCTCAGCCGGCGCAGGAGGAATGAAGCGGCAGTGGAAACAGTGGGAAAAAAAAGTGTAAAAAAAAGAAAAAAAAAAAAAGTCAGTCCTCCAGAGGTCTTTTAATGACCTCCTGGGGGACATATTAGTTGTCAAAAATAAATTAATATATAAGTAAAAAAATAAATAAAAAACAAACAAAAAAAGTGTAAAAAAAATAAAAATAAACACGCAGTCGCCAATGTAAACAGTCACCATAGTCGCCCCGTCAAATAAAATCTATACATGCTATATATCAAAATGATCGTCATCAAATAGGGAACCCATTGCAATAATTAATTTGTGCGTCAGTTTTAATATTTAAAAAAAAAATCTATAATTAAAAAAAATCCTTTTTTTTAATAAGAATTAGCGTTTTTTGTCTAAATTAAACCTAAAAAAATATAAAATATCTTTAAAAAAAACATTCTAATAATAAGTCCTAAGTGTCAAGTAAAAAAAATAGCAAAAATTATTTTCGTATTCAAACGAAAAAAAAAATTAGGGTCACTAAGCCACCATGTGCCAAATCACAAAAAGTTGCCTGGACATTCAGGCCTTTTATAGGTCCGGTCATGAAAGGGTTAAAGAGTGCTTTAAATATAAGCTTTCACACATGGCAGATTTTTCTGTGACTGAAAATTACTTCCATTCATTAAAATGGAGCTTGCAGAAATCTGTGTGCTTCCCACTAGTGTTTAGCGAACTTGTGTTTTCAAGTTCGGGTTATCTAAGAATTCCGTTATGGATTCCGCTACCATGTACCATCCATAATAAGAAATCCATAACGGGATTCTTAGATAACCTGAACATTGTACGCAGAACTTGAAAACAGAAGTTCGCTCAACACTACTTCCCACCAAACAACCTTTCAGATAAATGGAACTGATTTTCAGTTGCAAAAATTTCTGCAACGGAATCCGCTGAATGTGAAGTGTGCCCTCACACTGAAATACACATTTACGCCTTTTTAGGTCAATACAGATTTTGTTACGGATTATGATTTCTCATTGAAATTTACGGAGAACTTGTGATTCACAACCACAACACATCACGTTTTCAGCAGCGGAATACCAGCACACACATTTTGTACATATTCATCTCCATCGAAATACAGGGAAACTATATATTATGCAGGTTTTTCTGCAAATGTATTCTGCCACATGATGGCGCCCTAAAAGAAAACAAAAGGATACTACTCTTCACAGATATTCCCGACATTCCCTGTCCAGTGGTTACTGGAACCTCACTGGTCTTTGGTCCACTCTTAACACACAGGAAATGACTGGAGACAGGCTGGTCAGCCAATCTCTAATTGAGGTGGGTCACCTCTGTGGCCAATGTTTGGCTGAGAAGGCATCTCCAAGCATTCCAGTGTGTGAGACAGAACCAGAAAGTAGAGACCAGCAGAGACCAGGTAAGACCGGGTTCACATCACTGTTTAGTTTTCCGTTCTTCTGATCCATCAGAAGAACAGAAAAATAATAAAAAGGATCCTGTATTTTAAACATCCGTTATGCTCAGTTATGCATATTTTGCATCCGTTTTAGCCATTTCCATCTGAGATCCATTATTTTAGACGGGGAAAAAAGTCCTCCATGACGGATCAGAAGAACGAAAAACTAAACGGTGACGTGAACTCTACCTAGGCGCCATAACAGGAAATAATCTGTCCACTGCTGAAATTCACACTGTATTACCAGAGCAATATATATTCCCCGGTTTAGGGTTTTGGGGCTGAACTGAAAAAGGTCAATTACAACAGCCAGCATTTTGTGGCTGTCGATTCCCCTGGTTGTACAATTCCCATGCCGTGAAAACTAACATGGGACTCTATATGCACTGTATGTACGTATAACTGCCCCTTAACCACTTCCCATCCGGGCCATTTACCCCCTTCCTGACCAGGCCTAATTTTGCAAATCTGACATGTCACTTCATGTGGTAATAATTTTGGAATGCTTTTACTTATCCAAGCCATTCTGAGATTGTTTTCTTGTGACACATTGTACTTTGTCTTAGGCCTCTTTCACACGACAGCATTTTTTGTGGGCTCCGATCCGGATTTTTCACATGAAAAATGCGGACCCATTCATTTCTATGGGCCCGCAAAAAATGCGGACAGCACACCGTGTGCTGTCCGCATCCGTTGCTCCGTTCCGTGGCCCGCAAAAAAAAAATAGAGCATGTCCTATTCTTGTCAGTGTTACGGACAAGAATAGTACTGTTCTATTAGGGGCCAGCTGTTCTGTTCCGCAAACTACTGAATGCACACGGATGCCATCCGTTGTTTTTGCGGCTCCGCAATTTGCGGACCGCAAAACACAACGTTCGTGTGAAAGAGGCCTTAATGGTAAATTTGAGTCAATATATTTTACCTTTATTTATAAAAAATCCAAAATTTACTGAAAATTTTGAAAAAAAAAAAAAAAAATCACAATTTTGTAAATATTAATTTCTCTGCTTTTAAGTTGCATAGAGATATCTAATAAAATTGTTATTAATGAACATTCACCATATGTCCACTTTATGTTGGCATAATTTTGGAAATGTAATTTTATTTTTTGAGGACGTTAGAAGGCTTCGAATTTTAGATGTAATTTTTAAGATTTTCATGAAAATTTCCAATAGTTAATTTTAAAGGACCTTTGCAGTTCTAAAGTGACTTTGAGGGGCTTAAAGGGAACCTGTCATCTCCGAAACACCCCCTGAACTAGAGTAAGCGTTGTATAGTGTAAGTGATGCTGAATCCGAACATGTAATTTTTATCTTCGTACTCACTTGCATTCTGACTCTGTGCTCCCACAAATCAGCAGTAAAATGCACTCACTGGACTCCAGTGCTCACTCACATAATGGAGAGGACTCAAAGAAGAGTCCAGTGAGTGCATTTTACTGCAAGTTTGTGGGAGCATAGCGTCAGAATGGAAGCGAGTATGAAGATAAAACTTACATAATCGGATTCAGCATCACTTACACTATACAACACTTACTCTAGTTCAGGGGGTGTTTCGGTGATGACAGGTTCCCTTTAAATAATAGAAACCTCCCATAAATGAACATATTTTAGAAACTACAGCCCCCAATGTAATCCAAACTGATTTTTACAAAGTTTGTTAACCCTTTAGATTTCCCACAAGAATTAAAACAGAAGGAAGGTGAAATTTAAAAATAAATATATTTCTTTTGCAGATTTTTAATTTTTAATTCATTTTTCCTATAAGATAGCAAGGGTAAACCGCAAATCAAACCTGAATATTTATCTTCCTGATTCTGAAGTTTGCAGAAACACCCCATATGTGGTTGTAAACTGCTCTGTGACCGGCAGTAATGAGAGGGAGATTGTACAAGCATTTGTGATGGCTTTGACAGCTTGTCAGAGTGATCAAAAGCCTGGAGGCCAGGAAAAAAGGTCTCAGGTTAAAGCTCCATGTTCTTGGCTGTCAGGAGGCAGCTGAGTCATGGAGCTTCTATGTACAGTTGCTGCACACAGGGGGCAAAGCTCAAGGACGTTTTAAAACGTCCATTCAGAGATAGAGATCCACTACCAGGACGTTTATAGTCAATGGGCAGACTGGAAGTGGTTAAAGGATATATGTGTATACACAACTACTGCACCCTGTAATAGTGTGTGGCTTTACATGTAGGCCTTATTCACATGGCCACCATGAGGTCCATGAGAAGATGGCAAGTGTTTCATCCGTGTAGAAGCCTGTTAAGGATTTGTGTGTCCGGTTTTCTTGCTCTCATGTGTCATCAGTATTTCGCCAGGCTGAAAAAGGGATTTCTAGAACATCTCCTACTAATGGTCCGTAGAAACCACTGACAGCATGGATGCCATCAGTGTCGTCAGTGGTTTTCATGGGAGCATATGGCCGGCCCCACAGAACAAAGTGGTGCATGTGTTCATGATTCTTCCACTGACGTGTGAACACAAATTGTATTCATTGGACCCTTGTGCTGTCCATGATTCACTGACTTCTGGATAAAGCCTTATTGCTGACCGGAAAAGCAAAGCATTAATTCCCCCACATTTCCACAGGGATGGTCAACATCTCCTGTACAGTGCTGGTATTTGGGCAAAACCCAACGCATTAGTGCATTTAGCTTACAAATGCGTGTAAACCTTACAATAATTATCTTCAAATCTTACCCTAGAGATACGTACAGAGATAACAGGCACTCACAGCAATTTCCCAATAAGCTGGAAAGTGTCTGTGCAATGAAAAGTGCCCTTCCCTCTCATCATTCATGGCGTGATTTCTACACCTTAAAGGGAACCTGTCATCATCACTGACGGCAGCATATAGTAGAGACAGATGAGCTTGAAGAGCTTGCCAAGAACCAGCATCATAATCACTGCAACCCAGACCTGGAAAAGAGTCATGACTGTCTGGGAAGAGTTATGGATGTTCATGAGCTCCTGTTTTCTCCACCGACCTGCCGAGTATTGGCAGTTTTCACCTTTGATTTTTCCCCTAAAAGAGAACTAGCATTCATCAGTAGGTGGAGAGGGAATTCATGAATGACCAGGACTCTTCTCGGGCAGCTGGGACTCTTTTCTAGGCCCAGGCTCCAATGATTATGTTGCTGGTCCTTGGGAACCACTTCGTTTTAACCCATGAATGACACACTGCTGAAATCAGCCTGTCACTACTTTATAATGCCATCAGTCAGGGCGGCATGAAGTTGATGACATGTTCCCTGTAAAAGTGCTTTCCAATAACAGACATTTATGGCTGGGGACCCATGACTGTTTTCGGTTGTGCAGCGAAGAGAAAATTGAGTGTAAAAGAACCAGAGATGGTTTGTAACTGCCAGACGCTACAATAATTACTGAACCCATTTTTAAAGGGGTATTCCAGTAGAGACAAGTTATCCCATATCTAAAACAACCAGCAGTAAGACCTCCACCAATCACAAGAATGGTGACCCTGTACCCCCCCCCCCTCAACCAAATGAACAGAGCGGTAGGTCGGGCATACACATTGCTGCTCCACTCATCTCTGGAACTCCTGTAGCAATGAATGGAGCAGTAGTGCAGATGCTGACCTGCCGCTTCATTCACATTAGGGGTCCCTAAGGGATCACTGTTCTCTTGATTGGTGGCATCTGCATTAAAGGAGGATCCAATAGTTATTCCCCTATCCTGTGGAACGGGATAACTTGTCTCTACCAGATTACCCTTTAAAGGAACAATACTCAGGCCAATTATTGGAGATGAGCGTTTGCAGAAATACTCATTCCCCATAACTGCCCTATGTAGAAGGTGCCAGTAATCATCCGATGAACGAGAAAACACTTGTTCTTACGGTGATCAGACAGCACCTAAAATCATCATTATCATGCACCAGATTCTTCTGTATAAAGAGGGATCTGCTGCTGAGGAACAATGATTCCCAATAGAGCGGAGGTGATGACCATGTAAATCCAACCTCATCTCTGCTGATGATTAGGCAATTATCAGGAACATTTGGTTCATTCCCAGCAGGGCTGTGGAGTCGGTCACCATTTTGGTGGAGTCGGTATAAAATGGACCGACTCCGACAATATATAATGAATTAGTACATTTAGTTCAGTGCTGAATATATTTTTATAAGAATTTGTGAAAATGATGAAATGTCCTATAAATGTCTGTTCTATTCCTGATCTAAGGATTTAGGCTTTTAGTTGAGATGACTGTGTACTGCCCTTTATGTCCAGTGCATGTTCTCTCTGTATGCTTTGTTTCCTCTGAGCTCATGTTTGGAGAGGTTAGCTGCTCTCATGGCTTCTATCTGCTGCTGATGTAAAACACCTAGAGCCTTATGTATGAAAACTGTCTAGGTGTAGAAGTTTCTTTGTTGCCCATAGTAACCAATCAGAGCTCCCCTTTCATTGCATATAGTGCTCTGGAGAAATGAAAGGGGAGCTCTGATTGGTTGCTATGGGCAACAAAAAAAGTCTCAGACCTAGACAGTTTTCATACATCAGGCCCAGAGGCGTAGCTACTGGGGGGGCGGGGTGGCAGGGGAGACGATGCTCCGGGCCCAATACCTCTGGGGGGCCCAGCAGGGATGGCCTTAGTACAATCAGGCGAATACAAATGAGCGCTTCCATTATGGAGTCTGATGGGGGCACATTAAGCCGATCTGGGGTCTGATGGGGGCACATTCTGATGATCTGAGGTCTGATGGGGGTACATTCTGCTGATCTGAGGTCTGATGGGGGTACATTCTGCTGATCTGAGGTCTGATGGGGGAACATTCTGCTGATCTGAGATCTGATGGGGGAACATTCTGCTGATCTGAGGTTTGATGGGGGCACATTAAGCCGATCTGAGGTCTGATGGGGGCACATTAAGCCAATCTGAGGCCTGATGGGGGCACATTAAGCCGATCTGAGGTCTGCTGGGGGCACACTAAGCCGATCTAAGGTCTGATGGGGGCACATTAAGCCGATCTGAGGTCTGATGGGGGCAAGGGACTGTTAGTTTAGTGATGTAAAAGCTGGGGACAGATTTCCTTTAACATAGGAGTCCCCTTTTTTACTCCTATTAATCCTATATTTTACTGCATTATGTGGTAGAGTATTTAGAGTAGGGTATGTAGAAAGTCTATTGTACTGTACTTAACAGCATAGATGATCTAGCAGTTTATATAGTCATCTTGCTAATACAGTATTATAACCACAACTAGTAGTATGTGCCTGTGAAGTTGGAAACATGCGTTTGGGAAGCCAATAAGTGGGGGGGCCCACTCAAGTATGTTTCGCCTCTAGCTATGCCTCTGATCAGGCCCTTAGTGAGCTGTACCCAGCTTAGTGAGCTCGTGACCATTTTGGTGGAGTTGGAGTCGGTATAAAATGGACAGACTCCGAATCCTAAAATATATAATAAATTGGTACATTTAGTTCAATGCAGTATGTGCTGAATATATTTTCATAAGAATTTGGGAACATGATGAAATGTCCTATAAATGTCTGTTCTATTCCTGAACTAAGGATCGAGGCTTTCAGTTGGGATGAATGTGTGCTGCCCTTCATGTAGATGCTCAGAAGTGAAACTCCTCTGCTACAGATCAGAGGAAAAAGGTACTGGGAAGGAAATGACTGCACTCATCTCAGATCTGCTAGAGAAAAAGTGATTAAAGGGGTTTTCTCACTAGTTACAAAGATTAGCTTTCAGCATATAGGGACATTTAAAAGAAGACATTTTCTAAATACAGTGGTCAGTAGATTTTACTTTAGTCATGAACTACAGACAGTTCAGCAGGTCTCTCACTGTACACAGGTTTCTATGGTAACCTGCAGACCAGAAAGATTGTTATCTGATTGGCTGAGAGCAGGAGTGACCTCAGTAAGCAAAATGTGTTGAAGACTGAGAAGGATGGCTTTACCTGTAATTGTTTTAGAGATCACAATCTCCTGCTCTGTCAGAGTAAATTAATATATGCTAATAACTGCTAGAGACCACCCCCCCACGGCCTGAGGAGACAGAGTGAGTGCAAACTGCTTGTTGGCCAGTGAATCAATGTGCTGAGAAAACCCCTTTAAGGCAAGTACTTCTTAGTATATCTAAACTTTCAATAAACTGTGCATAAATCACTTGTCCAGTGCATGTTCTCTCTGTCTGCTTTGTGTTTTAGTTTGCTTTTCCTCTGAGCTCATGTTTGGAGAGGTTAGCTGCTCTGATGGCTTCTATATGCTGTGATGCAAAAACACCTAGGGCCTTATGTATGAAAACTGTCTAGGGATAGAAGTTTATTTGTTGCCCATAGAAACCAATTAGAGCTCCCCTTTCATTTCATATAGTGCCCTGGAGAAATGAAAGGGAGCTCTGATTGGTTGCTATGGGCAACACAGAAAGTCTTAGACCTAGACAGTTTTTATACATCAGGCCCTTAGTGAGCTGTACCCAGAGAAGTCTGATACTGAAAGTGCAGAGTAAAGATATCTAGTAAAACATATATTACAGACTGTTTTTGTCATGACATATCTGTACTATTGATTTATGCAAAGTTTGTTTAAAGTTATCACTTAAACATGCACCATGTATAAGGGAGTCGGATTGGGAGTTGGAGTCAGGGGAAATTGAAGAGTCGGAGTTGGAGTCGGGGCTTTGGCTTACCAAAACACAGCCCTGGGTTTCCTTCCTGTTAAGGAGCACTTCCCTCTTCTGAGGCCAAAGTAGATACATACTGCAGAGAAGACTGGAAAAACTAAAAGGCAAAGAGAGGCACAAAACTTCTCAAAGCCGAAAAGCTTCAATATGGCCAATGAGCCTCATAGCAGACACTGCCTGTTCTGTAGACCACATTACTATATTACTCCAGATTATGTAGCACCATGTAGCTTACTGGCAACGAAGCTGCCAAGGGACCCCACCCCTGGCTGCCCTCCATAAAGGGGTATTCCGGTTATATAAAGTTAGCTTTCAGACCAGTGAGGGTCCTCCCGCTAAGACCACCATTGATCATGAGAATTGTGGCCCTATATCCTGAAGTGCCCCCTGAAATGAACGGAGCAACCATCCGGCATGCGTGTTTATTTGTATGGGAATTCTGGAGATAGCCAAGTACAGTGAGAGATAGAGAGAAAGAGAGGCAGAAAAGACAGACCAGCACCATATATACAGTTATACAGTATATATATATATATATATATATATATACACACATAGAGCGAGAGAGAGAGAAAGAGAGGGAGAAAGAAAGTGAGACAGAAGATATTTATAATATAGATATTTATATAGAGAGAGACAGACAGACTACATATATATTTAAAGAGACAGAAAAGACAAACCAGCACCATATATATCTATATAGAGAGAGAGAAAGAAAGAGTGAGACAGAAGAGACAGACCAGCACCCTGTGTGTATATATATTTATAGAGAGACGCGCACACAACATTTCTATATTTTTTCATGTTACACCCACAAACTTAAATTTTAATGGGATTTTATGTGCTAGACCAACACAAATTAGCAAATAAGAAAATTATACTTGGTTTTACTAAATATAAATCTGGAAATTGTGGCGTGCACTTGTATTCAGTCCCCTGTACTCTGTTACCCCTAAATAAAATCCAGTGTGACCAATTGCCTTCAGAAATCACGTAATTAGTAAATTAGTCCCCCTGTGTGTAATTTACTCTCAGTATAACTACAGCTGTTCTGTGACGACCTCAGAGGTTTGTTAGAGAACACTAGTGATCAAACAGCATCATGAAAACCAAGGAACACACCAGACAGGTCAGGGATAAAATCGTTGGTTAGAGTATAAAAAAAATCCCAAGCTTTGAACATCTCACGGAGCACCGTTCATCCGAAAATGGCACAACTGCAAACCTTCCAACACATGGCCGTCCACCTAAACTTACAGCCCAGATAAGGAGAGCCCTAATTAGCAGCCAAGAGGCCATGGTCACTCTGGAGTAGCTGTAGAGATTCACAGCTCAGGTGGGAGAATCTATCCACAGGACAACTATTAGGCTAGGGCTACACTGGTTGCATGACACCTGTCGCGGCCAGGATTGCTGAGCAGCGGGGATCCCATAGAAATGAATGGGATCACCGCGGCAGTTGCAAGAAGTCCAGCCATGTTGGATTTATTACGACTGCCGTTGTGATCCCATTCATAAAAAATAAAAAGGGGGGGGGGGGGTTGTGGGTCGGCAGGCCCATCTCATTTATCATTTTCTATGCCTGTTTTAGGTGTAGAAAATGGTCTAAATCTACGCCAGCAAAGGAAGGGGTCGTAGATTTAGACAAGCTGACTCTAGATAACTTAGGCGCAGCCACTGCCATCGTCTAAGACCTTATTCACACGTCAGTGTTTTAGTCAGTGATTGTGAGACAAAACCAGGATTCGAGCCTCCACAGACATAAGGTATAAGGGAAAGCTCTACACCTGTTCTGTGTTTAGAGCCACACCTGGTTCTGGCTCAAAATCACTGATGTAACTCACTGACCAAACACTGATTGTTAAATAAGGCCTAAAATGCATGTCCACATGTGTGATGGAAAACTATCACTGCACATAACCCTGAACACACCATCCCCACCGTGAAACATGGTGGTGGTAGCATCATGCTGTGGGGATGCTTTTCCTCTGCAGGGACAGGGAAGCTGCTCTGAGTTGATGGGAAGATGGATGGAGCTAAATACAGGGCAATCCTAGAGGAAAACCAGGTAGAGGCTGCAAAAGAGTTGAGACTGAGGTTCCCCTTCCAGCAGAACAACAACCCTAAACATACAGCTAGAGCTACAATGGAATGGTTTAGAACAGGGGTGCCCAACCTATGGTCCTCCAGCTGTTGCAAAACTACAACTCCCAGCATGCCTGGGTAGCCTATAGTTATCAGCCTACAGCAGAGCATGGTGGGAGTTGTAGTTTTACAACAGCTGGAGGACCACAGGCTGAGCATCCCTGGTTTAGAACTTTAGCATATTCATGTGTTAGAATGGCCCAGTCAAAGCCCAGACCTAAAGCTCATTGAGAATCTGTGGCAAGACTTGAAAATTGCTGTTCACAGCCACTCTCCATCCAATCTGACTGAGCTTTTGAGAAGAAGAATGGGCAAAAATGTCAGCCTCTAGATGTGCAAAGCAGGTAGAGACATATCCCAAAAAACTTGCAGGTGTATTTGCAGCGAAAGGTGGTCCCACAAAGTACTGACTCAGGGAGGCTAAATACAAATGCACGCCACACCTTCCAGATTTTTATTGTTCTGTTGTTCTATCACATAAAATCTTGATAAAATACATTTAAGTCTGTGGGTGTGACGTGAAAAAATGTGGAAAAGGGGTATGAATACTTTTTCAAGGCACTATATACATATAGAGAGAGAGAAGCAGATGAAAGAAAGAGACCAGAGCCTTGCATATAGTGACCAGTAATATAGATACATACACTGAAGATCAAAATTACAGAACAACACACAATTTCCTAAATGTCAAGGTCACTATGTAGTCCTATGTGAATGTATCCTAACAGGAGTTAAAGAGCAGTATTTTAAACATATTTCATGAGTTGCATATATTCTAAAGCACAGTATAAAAAACTTAAATGAGGTATTTGAAAAAGAACACTGATCACAATTAGAGAAGACTTTCAGACACCTACAGGTTGGTGGTGTTAATATGGCACCTGCTGCTACTTTCCTTAATTATCTGACAAACCCTATTTATCTGGCAGTCTAACCTTCCAGTTTTCACTGACTTTGCGAGATGGAAAGCCGTTCCAAAGTGACTGAAATCCTCAGTCAGCAGGTTGTCAAGATGAAGGCCAAAGGGGTGACCCTTTCAGCCATAGCAAGAGAAGTTGGTCGTTCCAAGTCTGTGATTTCTAGAATACTGCATCTTTACAACACCACAAACTCATTCAAGTCCCCCAGGAAGACTGGTCGTCCACGAAAGACAAATGCAAGAGAGGACAGGAAAATGCGGAGAATCTCCATGGGCAATCGGTTCAACACTGCAGCTGGAATTGCTCGCCAGTTCAGCACTGAACAAGGTAAGGATCTATCTCGTCATACAGTGTCTCGACGTTTAAGAGCATTTGGACTGAAAGCCCATTCTGCAGTGACCAAACCTCTCATTAGCAGAAAGAATCAAAAGGCTGAGGAGCAAGTTGTGTGGAGGAATCGTGGTCCAGAGTTCACTTTCGTGATGAAAGTTTAATTTATTTGGGTCTGATGGGAAACCTTATGTTCGTCGACAAACTGGGGAAAGACTGAACCCAAAGTGTGTAAAGAAGTCAGTGAAAGGTGGAGGAGGAAATGTCATGGTCTGGGGAATGTTTTCAGCAGCAGGAGTTGGGCCTCTCATACAGCTACATGGCAGAGTGAATGTAAGTGTGTATCAGAACCTTCTTCAACAACATGTGGTTCCTTCCTTGCGTTTGTCACTCAATCAGCCAGCAATTTTCATACATGACAATGCCCCCTGTCACACAGCAAAACAGGTAAAGCAGTTCCTTGAAACTGAAAACATTGAAACAATGAAATGGCCAGCTCAGAGTCCTGATCTAAACCCAACAGAAAACCTCTGGAAAATCCTTGGTGACAAAGTTATGGCCAAGAAACCCACTACAGTCACCGAACTATGGAAGAAACTGCAAGAAGAGTGGACCAAAATCCCACCAGAGCAGTGCGAGAGACTAGTGATGTCCTGTGGCCGCAGATGTGCTGATGGCCTGGACACTTCCTACTGACTGGTGACTGTTGTAACCTTCAGAAGATTTAGTTCTAATCTTTCTCTGTCATTGCTGTTCTCTAATTTTGATCATTGTATTTTTTGCAAAATAAAGATTTTTTTGTTGAAGTATTTTGGTTATTTTGTTAAATGCTGTTCTAGTGGCATGGTATACCTCTAACAAAAAATCCTTCAAATGTTGACCAATGAAGACTGCATTATTTCTGAAAAAAATCAAGTGTTCATGAATTATTCTCTAATTTTAATCTCCAGTGTGTGTGTGCGTATATATATATACACACACACACACATAGAGAGAGGGACCAGTACCCTGTATATAGTGACCAGTAAAATATATATATATATATATATACACATAGAGGGAACAGTATTATATTATATATATATATATATACACACACACACACACATAGAGAGAGGGACCAGTACCCTGTATATAGTGACCAGTAATATATATATATATATATATATATATACACACACATAGAGAGAGGGACCAGTACCCTGTATATAGTGACCAGTAATATATATATATATATATATATATATATATATATATACACACACATAGAGGGAACAGTATTATATTATATATATATATATATATATATATACACACACACACACACATAGAGAGAGGGACCAGTACCCTGTATATAGTGACCAGTAATATATATATATATATATATATATATATATATATATATATATATATATACACATAGAGGGAACAGTATTATATTATATATATATATATACACACACACACACACACACAACACACAGGCAGACGAGAGAAAGAGACCAGAGCCCTGTATATAATGACCAGTCACATGACTATTGTAAACAGTACTCTGCATACAGTGACCAGTCATGTGACTATAGTGAACAGCACTCTGCATATAGTAACCCATTATGTGACCCTAGTGACCAGCACTCTGTATATCATGATCAATCAATATGGCTACCCTGTATATAATAGCCAGCACCCTGTGCATAGTATACCAGCAGCGCAGCACCCTGTAAACAGCAGACCAGCACACCCTGTATATAGCAGTCACCTGTATATAATGACCAGCACCCAGCAGTCAGTACCTACCCTGTATATAATCCAGTACCCTGTATATAGCAGCAGTACCCTGTATATAGCAGTCAGTACCCTGTATATAGACCAGCACCCTGTATATGCAGCACCCTGTATATAATAGCACCCTGTATATGTATATAATGACCAGCACCCTGTACCCTGTATATAGCAGTCAGTACCCTGTATATAGTGACCAGACAGTCAGCCTGTAGCACCCTGTATATAGCAGTCAGTACTTGTATATAATGACCAGCACCCTGTATATAGCAGTCACCCTGTATATAGCAGTCAGTACCCTGTATATAATGACAGCACCCTGTATATAGCAGTCAGTACCCTGTATATAATGACCAGCACCCTGTATATAGCAGTCAGTACCCTATATATAGTGACCAGCACCCTGGGAAGAGAACGACCGGGGGAGACACCCAGCTCACTAGAGAGAAGCGCTAGTTCCGCTCAGCATCCGTCCTCACCTAACAGCAGCAGCTTCACTTCCTTGGACGCCTTCTCCCTGTCCTCCCGCAGGTTGCGGTCTATCATCTTACTCCTCTCCACCGCCGCTTTGTCTTCGGCACTTAATGTGCACCCCATGGTGGAGCCGGGTCACGGAACCCCGTCCCAGGCTGTCTCACCCTGCCTGGATACTAGTTACCAGTACTCCCTGCCTCGCCTCGCCCCGCTTCCTTTGCCGGCGGTCGCCACTAAGCGTCACTACCGCCAGCTATCTGGAGGATGTACCAGAGTTACCACACTCAGGACTGCGCATGCCCAGACACTAGACGTACACAAACGTGTCGCCCACCGCAGATGCAGTGTTGAGCGGCGTCCATGTTTATGGTTAGAATAAGCAGCATGACTTTATGTTGGCAGACCTTTCACTTGTGTTTCCTTATTCCCATACTTCCCAGGAAGAGGGACAGTTTGTGGGGTGCACATAGCGTGCTGCGGCAGGCCTGGAAAGCTAGGCCTGGAACGCTGCCAAATGCCCAATAACACCCTGTCCCCTTAATGCCCCCACATAGTAATTATTCCCCTTTTGTGCCACCACACATTAGTTATGCCCGCACTGTGCCATTCACAGTAGTAATGCCAACACTGTGCCCTTTACAGTAGTTATGCCCACATTGTGCCCTTCACAGTAGTTATACCCACAATGTGCCCTTCACAGTAGTTATGCCCACATTGTGCCCTTCACAGTAGTTATGCCCACATTGTGCCCTTCACAGTAGTTATGCCCACATTGTGCCCTTCACAGTAGTTATGCCCACATTGTGCCCTTCACAGTAGTTATTCCCACACTGTGCCCTTCAAAGTAGTTATGCCCACACTGTGCCCTTCAAAGTAGTTATGCCCACACTGTGCCCTTTACAGTAGTTATGCCCAAATTGTGCCCTTCACAATAGTTATGCCCAGGCGTGCCCCCTTCACAAACATTATGTCCATTCATGCCTTTTACAGTAGTTATGGCCAGATATGCTCCCTCAGTTATAAAAATTTAAAAAAAAACATCACTTGCCTCCCTTCAGCTCCCTCCAACATACAGTCCCGTGTAAATAACATCACTCTCTCACCCAGCCATCTTCAATATACAGTCCCATGTAAGGCCACATGCAAATGATCGTTAAAAATGAACCCAATGTCCTTTTATCGTGGCCATTTTTTTAATCCTTCTTGCACCAATTTTCTGGCCATATTGACTGTTTCCAACAGTGTTTTGCATCCAGATGAATTTCACTGGATTATCCCAACACCTGTAGTATACATAATGCCCCCATAGTGGCCCCTATTGAAAATAATGCCCCATAGTGGCCCTCAGCATAAATGATGTTCCCTATAGTGGCCCCTAGCATCCATAATGTCCTCCATACTGCCCCCACTTCAACCCCTTGCACGTGCAGGGACACTCATTCCTCACCGGAGGCAGCAGGACCTGATGCTCCTAGCATGATCATGTGACGTCTGCTGCTGCATCCGGTGAGGAGTGAGTATATTGTTTGTTTTATTATTTTATAACCCCTGAAATACCAAAATCACTGAAAATAATTCACTAACACAATATATGGACTAAGCCCTCGCTCTGATATGATATGAGATTCTTAGCCAATATGATCTGTGCCCGCCTACCAGTGACAAGGTGGGCTCAGTCAGGCAGGAACCTATTGTAAGCCTAGATAAAGCCATAGAAGCACTATACTCACAGAGAAAACATCTCTTTGGTCTCTAGGGGAGGGGATGTATTTATCATTTCCTGTAAACTGCAATAGTCGATTGACTTCTCTCAGTGAACTCTCAGGCAACTGCAACTCCCAGCATTGCCCTAATAGCTGTATGTTGTCCAGGCATGCTCTGAGTTGTAGTTTTGCAACAGCTGGAGGGCCGCAGGTTGGGCATCCCTGGACTAGAGCATTTATATTCAGGGGAAACTGCATCGGGCATTTTTATTCAGTGGGCAAAGCGTGGGGAATATTTTTATTTAAAGGGAACCTGTCATCAACTTTATGCTGACTTCACTGAGGGCAGCATATATTAGTGACAGAAATGCTGATTTCAGTGTTGTGTCACTCATGAGCTAAAAGCAAGTGGTTGCCAAGAACCAACATCATAATCATTGCAGCACAGGCCTTGTAAAGAGTCAAATCTACCTGAGAAGAGTCATGGTTATTCATAATCTCCTGCTCTGCCCGCCCATCTGCTGATGATTGACAGTTCTCTTCTAGAGCGGAAGGGAGAAAACTAGGTAGAAGACTGTCAGGGAGAGGGAGAGCAGGAATTCATGAATAACCATGACTCTTCTCAGGTGGCCATGACTCTTTTCCAGGCCTAGTCTGCAACAATTGTGATGTTGGTTCTTGGCTACCACTTACTTTTAACTTATAAATGACAGACCGCTGAAATCAACTCACCTGTCTCTACTTTATTCTGCTTTTAGTATGGGCAGTGTAAAGTTGACAGGTTCCCTTTAAATAATTATACTGGGGAGCGCAGTGGCCTGGGAATTAAATCTAAACCAAAGAAATGTAAAAGGAATCAACCTTTTCGGATTATTGGGCTGCTATTTCTATTAAGGGGGAATTTTCAATCAGACGGCGCTATTGTGATAGTGTTTTATTTCAGGTGCAAAAAGAGAGGCACACATAACATCTGTGCAGCGAACTGCAGAAGTGAGTTGTGATCAGGAGAAGTCATGATGGCCTGGACCAAACAGAGAAGAAAAGAAAGAGGATGACTAAAATCAGAGCAAATGTCACCTGTGTGTCACTAAATGTAAATGTTTATTCTACCACTGACTGTGACTGCTGTACTTTGCTTAGTTCCTGGCATACATTATAAGAGTATAATTTTTGCACTGGCATACATTATAAGTGGGTATTTTTTGTACCGGCGCACATTGTAAGGGGGATATTTTGTACTGGCACAGATTTGGGGGCATTTTTCTCCGGGTACACATTATAAGGAGTATTATTACTACTGTGGGACTATGTGGAACATGATTACTAGTATGGGCACAATGGGGGCGTTTTTAGTATTAGGGAACACTATGGGCACTAATTATTTCTATTTGTGGGACTTTGGGGAGCACTATTACTGTGGGGGCAGGGGGAAACCCTGGCACAGTATCAGCACGGCACAATTATTTTTGGGGGACCTTATAATTACAGTTATTTTTTTAGGGCATTGTGTGCCAATAATCATTGAAGAGAGCACTATCTGTGTGGTACTAGTATTTTCAGAGGACTGTTTCTGCAGTATAGTATTGGAGAGCACAGTGGGCACAGTATTGGGGGTGGCAAGATGGGGTGTTGAGAAGGTGGGGAGAAAAGTAGGAAACTAAGATGTCTATTTGTCAAACTCTGCAGAAAAAAGAGATGACTGAAAGAAATCATCATGGTGATCTGGTCTGAATGGAGAAGATGAGGAAAGAGAGCAACTACATCAGAGGAGACGTCACTCTGTATGTTTTGTAGAGCTGTATGTAATATTTTTTCCAAGTTTGTCTTTAACAGTAGGGCTGGAGGGAAGGGGTTTTTGAGAATTTGCCAATTTTCACCATAAGGGCTGGGCCACATTTTTTTCAAATCTGACATTTCACTTTATGTGGTAATTACTTTGGAATGCTTTGTGCAAGTCATTCTGAGTTTGTTTTCTCGTGACACATCATACTTCATGTTAGTGGTAACATGAAGTACGATGAGTCAATGTGTTTCACCGTTATTTATTTAAAAAAATCCCCCAAAATTTACAGAAAATTTCGAAAAATCAGCTATTTTCTAAATTTGAATTTCTTTGCTTTTAAGATGGATAGCGATACCTTATAAAATAGTTATTAATATTTGCCATATGTCTACTTTATGTTGGCATCATTTTGTAAATGCCATTTTTTAGGACGCTAGAAGACTTAGAATTTTAGAAGCAATTTTTAAGAAAATTTATGAAGTCATTTTGTGGGGCTTACATAGTAGAAACCACCCATAAATTATCCCATTTTAAAAAACTATACCCCTTAAAATTATTTAAAACTGATTTTACAAACTTGTTACATGTTTGACAAGAATTACAGGAAAATGGAGGTGAAATTTCAAAATGTCACTTTTTTTTGCAAATTTTGCATATTTTCGTGATTTAGTGAGGTGCGAAAGATGCCTAATTCTACAGTAGTTATAGTTAAAGAGGACCTTTCACCTCTCCTGACATGCCTGTTTTAGTAACTACTTGCATCCCCCATGTAATAACAATTCTGGAGCATCTATTCTTATGTCTCTATGTTGTGCCATTCCTTTATTATTTCTACTAGAATTTATGAATGAATTGCTAGCAGTCCGCAGTAAGGGTACAGAGGGGAAATAACCAGTTGGGGGTGTGTACCTGCGCAGTCTGAGAATTGCAGCACTCATTGGATAGAATCAGTCTGTGCAGGTACACCCCCCCAACTGATTACCACCCCTCTGTACCCTTACTGCAGACTGCTAGCAATTCATTCATAACGTCTAGTAGAAATAATAAAGGCATGGCACAAAATAGAGACATAAGAATAGATGATCCAGAATTGTTAGTACATGGGGAATGCATGAAGATATTAAAACAGGCATGTCAGGAGAGGTGAAAGGTCCTCTTTAAATAGAACAAAAAGTAATTGTCGGATTATTTGGCATTTCTAATCTCATAGACCTATACTGTTAAACTCCTTGTAAAAGATCCCTTTTTGTAACGCTCTTTTCACACTTGTGTGAAACACATCCGGCAGACTGTTCCAATCTAGGAACAGCATGTCGGATCCGTCCTTGCCGGGCGCATCCCGGAGCAGCCAGATGAAAACTGCTGCGTGAAGCGATTTTTGTCTGGCTGCTCCTTGGCATATTTGACGGGTTGCGTCTGGATCTCCACTGGCCCCCATGTACCTGGCAAGGACGGATCCGACAGGCTGTTCCTGGCCCAGAACAGCCTGCTGGATATGTCTCACGCACGTGTGAAACAAGCCGAAATGAGCTATATAATAGTACAAGTGGCATCATGTGATTATCCAGTGTATATGTGTACAGGAAGGGAAGGCTACCAAGTCTTTCTTTGGTACATTAAATATTAATGCCACATTACTGCCACTGATATTTACATTATACCAATAAATATACATATATGGTAATCACATAAAATAATGCACCAAGGAAGAGTTGTTGGAATGGAATGAAACTTTACATGTGTGGCTGTAATAATGATGTATATACTGTATTTTTCTAATTATAAGATGTACTTTTCCCCCCAAAGGTGGATGAAAGGTAGCATTGTGTCTTATAGTCCGAATGCTAATGACCGCTTCCATTATGGAAGTGGTCATCAGCATGTGGGAGACATAGGAAGCACTGAAGGAAGTGTTGTGCGCTGTACTTACCCTCCCTGGACTTCTTCCAGGCCCTGCTCTGCACTGTGTCCTGACAAATTTTTTGTGCCCTATGACCTGACGTTGTACAATGTCGGGTCACAGTGCAGTGCAAGTCGTAAGAAGACCAGGGAACAGTGAGTGGCAGCAGCATCTGGAGCAAGTGAGGTAATTTTATTTTTTTTAACTTCTGATCTAAGGTCTGATGGGGGTCTGATCTGAGGCTGATGGAAGTTGGGGGGGTCCGATCTGATGCTGATGGGGTCTGATCTGAGGCTGATAGTGTCTGATCTGAGGCTGATTGAGTCTGATCTGAGGCTGATAGTATCAGATCTGAGGCTGATGGGGGTCTGATCTGAGACTGATAGTGTCTGATCTGAGGCTGACTGAGTCTGATCTGAGGCTGATAGTATCAGATTTGAGGCTGATGGGGGTCTGATCTGAGGTCTAATGGGGTACGATCTGAGGCTGATGGGGGACTGATTTGAGGTTGGAGGGGTCCGATCTGAGGCTAATGTGGTCTGATCTGAGGCTGATGGGGTCTGATCTGAGGCTGCTAGGGTCTAATCTGAGGCTGATGGTGGTTTGATGAGGCTGATGGAGCTTGGGGGTCTGATGAGGGTCTGATCTGAGGTCTGTTGGAGTTGGAGGGTCTGATCTGAGGTCTTATGAAGAATGTGAGTCTGATTTGGGTGTCTGATGAGGATTGGGGGTCTAGTGAAAAAATTCTTTTTTTTATTTTCCTCCTCCAATTAGTAGGTGCACTTATGGTCCCAAAAATACGGTAAGTGATTACAATATTAGAACGAAAGGATACGTGTATTTGGGAAAACTGTACAATTGTAAGGAAGCTCTAGTACTCTGTTGGGCCGTCTCTAGTCTGGATAAAAGATGAGATATGGATGGGCATGGAGGCATACAGGTTCTGTATGGTATGCTGCAGAACATCTGTTCACAGATACATACTTACCAACTTACGTTAAATTGGTAAATTCAGGACATCTAAAACCCAACCCCGGGAACACCCAGATTTCAGACAGGAATACCTACTTATGGGTGGGGTCATTTTCAGCCCAGGACAGCCTGAATTTACCTAGACTGAATATCAGGGACAATCCAGTCAAATTTAGGACAGTTGGCAACTATGCAGATGTTGCAGTTGGGCCTGTAGATAATGCACACTCATAGGTTGTTGAAGCTGGCGTCCCAGCTGGTCCCATAAATGCTTGATTGGCGATAAATCTGGCGATCAGGCAGGCTAAAAATGCCAAGGTGAGCTGTTAGCATCTCTTGTATCACAAGTAGGGGTGATAGACTGTTGTGTGTGATGGCTCCCCTGATCTTCACACCAGCAGTTAGGGTAGTGTGTTCCTACACAGCAAATGCAGTATTGAAGCACTCACCATGAGGCCTCCATACTTGAACCAGACCGCTATCGGATCCCAACAGAATCTGGATTTGTTACTATAGATGATATGGTTCCCATCCATAGCAGTCCAGATTTCTTATTCATGACACCACTGTATCAGTGGTGATAGTGGCTGGCAGTCAGGGGTGTAACTAGACTTTCTACTGCCTGAGATGAATACTGAAATAGTGCTCCCCCCCCCACATGATATGGTGGGGGGTAGATGACAGATAGCAGAGAAAAAAAAACAGGGGTTGTCTAATGTTTCTGTAAGTAAGGCGAGAGGGGACTAAGCCATGACCACTAGGTGGCCATGAAACTGTTTCATAAGCGCTCATTGTAGTGCATGGGAGCTATGGAAGCACCATAACACCACTGGCATCAACGGTACACCCAGAAGTGTAGCAGCGCATGCACAATTGGCTTTGCACTGCATAGGTAGTAACACAGTTGGAAATGGATGAGGATAAAATGGGTTAAGTATACATTATTTATTGTTTTTCTCACAACCCCTTTAATGCCTCAGACATTAATCCAGGTGATGATGGGAAGTTACAGAACAACAACTCAGTGCTTCTTACGCTGATGAAAGTAGTGGCGGTACCACTGTGGTGGCCACCTCATATATACAGTATATACACACATGGACAAAATTGTTGGCACCCTTCCGTTAATGAAAGAAAAAACCACAATGGTCACTGAAATACAGTAACTTGAAAGTGACAAAAGTAATGATAAATAAAATTTACTGAAAATCAGCTAAAGGAAATCAGACATTGCCTTTTAATTGTGGTTCAACAGAATACATTTTAGAAACAAAATGATGAAACTGGCCTGGACAAAAATAATGGTACCCCTAGTAAAGATTAAAAATAACTTGACCATAGGGACATGTTACACTAAGGTGTGCTCTGTAATTAGTGCAGTGTCCTGAAACACACTGCTAGACACTGTTATTGGGTGTAGAGCAAGTCTAGTCATAGGAGGATTATAATGAGGGCAATCTGGGCAACCGCCCGGGGCCCAGCCTCCTGGGGGGGGGGGGCACAGGCCGGATTGCCCCCATTATAATCACATTAGGAGTCAGACTAGTGGCGGGCGCGGTGGCACCCAGGGCCATATTAGTAACTAGCCTAAGCCCCAGGGGCACGGTGCCTAGGGCGGCGGGTTGCGGGGGGGCGGCACATGCTCATGCTCCGACTGGCTCCGGTGGCTGGCGCACTGATGTGACGTGGGCGGCGCGATGACGTCATCGCGCCGCCTGCGACGTTCCTCAGGAGCAGACCCGCCAGAAGAGGCTGGGTCTGCATCGTGGGACCGCGCGGACCGCGCCAGGACAAGTGAGTATAAACTGCCCTCCCACATGCTGCCCTAAACCTTATACTAGCCCCTGCCTCCCTATTTCAGACCCCCAATACTGGCCCTGGCCCCTGCCTTACCACTAACCCTGGCCTCTAACCCTCAATACTGACCCTGCATTGACCACAACCGTAATACAGGCCCCTGAACCCCTAATACTGGCCCTGCCTGACCCCTAACCCTAGTACTGGCCCCTGACCCCTACCCTACAAGCAGCATAGGGTTAAAAAGGTTACTCAACAAGGCCTTTTGCTGCCTCAATATGGTAAAAACACAGCATAAGGCCTTGCTGGGTAACCTATTTAACCCTATGCTGCATCAATAACTAATATAGCCTGAAGGCTATCTTTACGTACAAGCAGGATAGGGTTAAAATGGTTACCCATCAAGGCCTTATGCTGTGTTTTTACCATATTGAGGCAGCAAAAGGCCTTGGTGAGTAACCTTTTTAACCCTATGCTGCTTGTATCTAAAGATAGCCCATAGGCTATATTAGTTCTTGATGCAGCATAGGGTTAAATAGGTTACCCAGCAAGGCCTTATGCTGCCTCATTGGTAAAAACACAGTATAAGGCCTTGGTGAGCAATCTTTTTAAAGATAGCCCTTAGGGTTCATTACCTATAGATGCAGCATATTATATAAGTTCTCCAACAAGGCCTTATGCTGTGTGAAGCGTATTATGGCAGCATTAGGCCAGGCTTGCTAGGTAACCTATTTAACCCTATTCTGCTTGTATTTACAGATAGCCCTCAGGCTATAATACATATAGAAGCATAGGCTAAATACATTAGCCTGCAAGCCTGGCCTGATGCTGCCTTAATACACTTCACACAGCATAAGGCCTTGCTGTAGAACTTATATAATATGCTGCATCTATAGGTATTATAGCATGAGGACAATATAAATATGTATAGATACAGCAAAAAACCCATGTGCATAGTCATAAGCAATGCATCATACTGCCTATGTAATGTTGTTTGTTTAATATATGCTGTGTTTTGCACTATGGATATGTAACCATTTGAAAATATTGGTCAGTTCTATGGCTATAGATGTTTTTACAAATAAAATTTTGTCTGTTTAGTTGTGCTTATTTTTTTTAAGGAGGCAAAATGCGTGTGGGGGTGGGGCAGGGGTGGAGCGTGTGAGGGCGGGGCAGGGGTGGAGCATGTGGGGGCGGGGCAGGGGCCCATGCATAATAAACTACCCAGGGCCCATGGGATCCTTAATCCACCCCTGAGTCTAGTGGATGTAGCAGCAGTCTGTAGCTTATAGATTCCACAGCACCTGGTGACTAGGAGAAGCCTCAAGCTCCTGGACACACCATTACAATGAAGCACAAAGTTGTGTTTTACCATATTCCTCTATGGACTGCGTGGAACCATTTCTATTAGCAACCAGTACAAAGAATGGAGCAGAAGTCGCATGCCTGCGAAACGCGCTGTAGGTTGCAGGAAGGACGAAAGGGAGAGAAAGACATAGAGAACAAAATTATATTATATCCAGTACCTGGCTGTTAGCAAGTGGACAAGTTACCCTAATAAGCACAAAAATTTTTGTGTCGCTACAACTGCTTGCTGTTACTGAAGGGAGTGTTGATTTTTAAATTTTTTTTTTTGCAAAATGGCCACCGCAAGCCCTGAGGGCCTTGTTGTTATTTTTGCTGCGCCATCACTGTGGCCAACACCCCGCTATCAGCAGGAAAACAAAGGTGACACCCCTTTCTAAAACTGGAAAATAATTTCTGCTGTGCCACCAAAGACGTTGCATTTTGCCTTCTGTTGTCTGTACCGCCCCGCTCATGGTGGGAAAGTCTGTCACCGCCCCCTAATACTGTTGAATCTAGGAAGAGGGACAGTGAAGGAAGTGGAGGCCTGTGTTCTGGAAAAGATGTTTGCAGAGTGCCCTGCTAAAGCGCCTAAGGGGGAAGAGATTCTCTCCCCCTAGATGATTCCTGCCGGCTGCACACCTGACAGCAGAGGTGGCAGTGCTAAGTAACCAGATTGAAGAAATAAGGGATCAACACTGGAGGGCCTTGGAGTTAATCCCTTGCCCTGGCCACCCCGTCTTGAAGCTGCATGCCATACTGAGGGGTCTGGAGAGGCAACCGACCTGAGCCAGTTCTGACCGCTGTAACAGAACCGCCGCTCGCCCAGAAGAAGAGGCTCACCTATACCTGCAGCACTGCTAAGATCCCTGCTAGGCTGGACCTCACCACTGACCCAATCGTCACTGGGGAAGTTACTTCACCTGTCACCCAGTCTGCAAAATCCTGTAGTGGGCTGAAGCCCACCTCTACTGCTCAAGCTAGAAAGCTGCAATACCGTCCAGAGTCATCATCTGGATCTTAAATAACGGATTCAGGGAGCGCCCTCGAGGAGGACATCCCACAAGATGAGAGCAACCACCTATAAGTAGGCTGTTCAGGCCACACTACCTCCCCTGTAAGAAGGATAAGACTATGTGGAGACGGAGCAATTAGTTAAGTAGAGACTCTGTGAAACGATATTGCCCCGGTGGTAATTCCCCAGGCCACCTTAGAGCCCACTGCCCTTCTAATAGACTCCAGTGCTGCTAGATCCCCCAAGTTTCACATGTTGGTGCTCCTTTTTCCCCTTCTCAGGTTGTCTGAGACCAAAGCCAGAGACCTGTATGTAATGTTTTAAGAATATGTGCCCAGAAAGGAACTTTATACAAGCTTTCTATGTTTTATACTATGCAACATTATTGGTTTTTACCAAGAATTAATTGCCCAGTAAGAGACTTTGATATTAAAAGACTACTGTGTTGGATTACAAGTATACAGTACACCAAATCAGGGATGGAATATGACTTAGAGTGTTTTGTCATGGACTGCATGCCCCATAATAAGATCGAAGACCCATTTTGTCACTGTCAATCACAGACGTCACAACGCCTAAATTCACCTTGTATTTTGAATCCGGAATGTATGCCTACTGATAATCTGTATTGTTGTGCCTAACCCTTTTCCTGTATGTGGTTATGTAAGTGACATGATAGTACCGTACATAATGGGTTTTCTTAGCCAGAAGTGTTTTTGGTGCTTTTGTCATCTTTTTCAGGTGTCACCAGAGAAAGTGCTTCAAGCAAGTCAAAGATCACGGGTGGTGTTTCAGTGTCCTGAAACACACTGCTAGACACTGTATTTGTGTTCCATGGAAATGTGCTAACTTTAATGTAAAGTGATGTCACCAATGCAATATGTAAAGCTGTAAATTTCTATTAACAGGCTGGTAACAACCACTTCACACTAGTCACCACTAGATGGTGCTGGTACGTCCCCCTCTAAAAGGGACAGGCTAGACTCAGGAAATATAGGAAGTGTATAGTAAGAGTGAGGAGATTCAGAGAGAAGTCTACCATGTAGCTACCACTTTAGTCCCCTTGGCAGTGGCCAGGCTGAGGGAGATTGGAGCTGGAATCAGAAGCTACCCAGCACAGACCAATGTACAGTCATGGCCAAAGGTTTTGAGAATGATACAAATATTAATTTTTACAAAGTCTACTGCTTCAGTTTTTATAATGGCAATTTGCATATACTCCAGAATGTTATAAAGAGTGATCAGCTTAACAGCAATTACTTGCAAAGTCAATATTTGCCTAGAAAATGAATTTTATCCCCCAAAACACATTTCAACATCATTGCAGCCCTGACTTAAAAGGACCAGCTAACATTGTTTCAGTGATTGCTCCATTAACACAGGTGTGGGTATTGATGAGGACAGGGCTGGAGATCAATCTGTCATGATTAAGTAAGAATGACACCACTGGACACTTTAAAAGGAGGCTGGTGCTTGGCATCATTGTTTCTCTTCTGTTAACCATGGTTATCTCTAAAGAAACACGTGCAGTCATCATTGCACTGCACAAAAATGGCCTAACAGGGAAGGGTATCGCAGCTAGAAAGATTGCACCTCAGTCAACAATCTATCGCATCATCAAGAACTTCAAGGAGAGAGGTTCCATTGTTGCCAAAAAGGCTCCAGGGCGCCCAAGAAAGACCAGCAAGCGCCAGGACCGTCTCTTAAAAGTGTTTTAGCTCTGGGATCGGGCTACCAGCAGTGCAGAGCTTGCTCAGGAATGGCAGCAGGCAGGTGTGAGTGCATCTGCACGCACTGTGAGGCGGAGACTCTTGGAGCAAGGCCTGGTCTCAAGGAGGGCAGCAAAGAAGCCACTTCTCTCCAGAAAAAACATCAGGGACAGACTGATATTCTGCAAAAGGTACAGGGAGTGGACTGCTGAGGACTGGGGTAAAGTCATTTTCTCTGATGAATCCCCTTTTCGATTGTTTGGGACATCTGGAAAACAGCTTATTCGGAGAAGACGAGGTGAGCGCTACCACCAGTCTTGTCTCATGCCAACTGTAAAGCATCCTGAAACCATTCATGTGTGGGGTTGCTTCGGCTCTCTCACAGTCTTGCCTAAAAACACAGCCATGAATAAAGAATGGTACCAGAATGTCCTCCGAGAGCAACTTCTCCCAACCGTCCAAGAGCAGTTTGGCGATCAACAATGCCTTTTCCAGCATGATGGAGCACCTTGCCATAAAGCTGCGATTATAGCTGCAAGTCGCTTGGGGTATGTCTCTATCAGTTTTGCACATCTAGAGACTGAAATTCTTGCCCATTCTTCCTTACAAAACAGCTCAAGCTCTTTGAGGTTGGATGGAGAGCGTTTGTGAACAGCAGTTTTCAGCTCTTTCCACATATTTTCAATTGGATTCAGGTCTGGACTTTGACTTGGCCATTCTAAGACCTGGATACATTTATTTTTGAACCATTCCATTGTAGATTTTGCTTTATGTTTGGGATCTCCGTCCTAGTCTCAGGTCTTCATCCAGAATGGTCCTGTATTTGGCTCCATCCATCTTCCCATCCATTTTAACCATCTTCCCTGTCCCTGCTGATAAAAAGCAGGCCCAAACCATGATGCTGCCACCACCATGTTTGACAGTGGGGATGGTGTGTTCAAGGAGATGAGCTGTGTTGCTTTTATGCCAAACATATCGTTTTGCATTATTTCCAAAAAGTTGGATTTTGGTTTCATCTGACCAGAGCACCTTCTTCCACGTTTGGTGTGTCTCCCAGGTGGCTTGTGGCAAACTGTAAACGAGACTTTTTATGGATATCTTTGAGAAATGGCTTTCTTCTTGCCAGTCTTCCATAAAGGCCAGATTTGTGAAGTGTTCGACTGATTGTTGTCCTATGGACAGACTCTCCCACCTCAGCTGTAGATCTCTGCAGTTCATCCAAAATGATCATGGGCCTCTTGGCTGCATCTCTGATCAGTCTTCTCCTTGTTTGAGATGAAAGTTTAGAGGGATGGCCGGGTCTTGGTAGATTTGCAGTGGTCTGATACTCCTTCTGTTTCAATATGATCGCTTGGACAGTGCTCCTTGGGATGTTTAAAGCTTGGGAAACCTTTTGGTATCCAAATCCAGCTTTAAACTTCTCCACAACAGTATCACGGACCTGCCTGATGCTCTCTGTGCTTTAAACAGAACCCTGAGACTATCACAGAGCCGGTGCATTTATACGGAGGCTTGATTACACACAGGTGGATTCTATTTATCTTTATCAGTCATTTAGGACAACATTGGATCATTCAGAGATCCTCAATGAACTTCTGGAGTGAGTTTTCTGAACTGAAAGTAAATGGGCCAAATAATTTTGCACGCCCAACTTTTCAGTTTTCTTATTACAAAAAAAGTTTAAATGATCCAATAAATTTCGTTCCACTTCACAATTGTGACCCACTTGTTGTTGATTCTTCACCAAAAATTTAAAAAGGCTCTGTCACTAGGTTGTAACCTATGTATTTAAATACATAGGTTACAAGACCTAGTGACAAACTTTAAAATCATACCTGTCATGCAGAGTTCTGCGCAGCGTTTGCATAGATATTTAACTTAGAAAACATATGCAAATGAGCCATCGGAGCATCGGGGGGCGGCCTCTTTCCTCTGGAGCACCGCTCCATCACCGCCCCCCCCGGGCCCGAGGCACGTCCCCTCGCTATTGGCACGCCCAGTACCCTATTTGATAGACAGCGCTAGACTTACGAGTCTAGCGCTGAAATCCCGCGCATGCGTCTTACAATATCCACTGGAGCATGCGCAGTAGCAAACACTGTAAACACTGCAAGCGCTACTGCGCATGCTCCAGTGGATATTTTAAGACGCATGCGCGGGGGGGGCGGTGATGGAGCGGTGCTCCAGAGGAAAGAGGCCGCCCCCCCGGTGCTCCGATGGCTCATTTGCATATGTTTTCTAAGTTAAATATCTACGCAACCGCTGCGCAGAACTCTGCATGACAGGTATGATTTTAAAGTTTGTCACTAGGTCTTGTAACCTATGTATTTAAATACATAGGTTACAACCTAGTGACAGAGACTCTTTAAAATGTTATATCTTTTTGTTTGAAGCCTGAAATGTGGCAAAAGGTTGAAAAGTTCCAGGGGGCCGAATACTTTCGCAAGGCACTGTCACGCTCTGGTGTGGTGGGAATAGCCACACCAAGCGTAAGAGGGAAGGGAAAAGACCAAACAAGGGAAATGGTCACCTCCTGCAGGAATCCCTGAAACTAGGCCCTGGCTGACTACCAGTATGAACAGGCCTTAGTGGTAGGTGAGTTCATACACAGGAACCTAATAACAAACTGACCCTGTACAACCCTGCAGCTAGTGACAGAAGAAAGAGTAAACCTGTTCCTCCAAAAGGACGGACGAACGAACAGGAAACTCCAGAAGGCAAAACCAAAACAGGGAAACGTATGATAAACACAATAGGGAAAATGACACTTATCTTAATGCAGATATTGCACCAACCGGATCTCAGCCGAGCTCCACACCAACACAACAATGACAGCAGAAAGTATAAACCGCAAGGAATACTGGGAGAGGAAGGGGTAAATAGGGGAAAGATAATTACCACCAGGGGCGGACTGGGAACTTAAAGTGGCCCTGGAAAAAATACTAAAAGTGGCCCCATTTTGTAGTCGGGTCCAAATTGATGGAAGGCAGGGCCAGCAATACCATATTGTGGCACATTATACTCCCCCAACAGAGCCAAATACCACAGTCCAACACAAAATACTGCCAGCAGAAACAAGTACATCCCCAAAAACTATACTGGTCGGCTGTGAGGAGGGCTCAGGCGGCCCGCTGGGCATAGGCCCACCGGGAAAATTCCCTATAAGGTCTATGGCCAATCCACCCATGATTACCACACCCACAACAGCTGAGGGGAAGGGGTGTGGTAAACAGCAACCAAACCAAGAGGAAAACATGTCAAATTATGTCACTTTTGAAAGTCTAGACGAACGTCTGCAACCTGACGCAAGTGCGTTCGTGACATTACCCAACCCCCCTTTTTCAGGTGACCTCCGGGCACCCAGGACCAACTTTATCAGGATGAGACCTGTAAATGGCTTTCACCAAACGACTGGCATTCACGTCAGATGCCGGTACCCATGTCCTCTCCTCTGGTCCATAACCCTTCCAATGAACAAGATATTGAAGAGCCCCACAGAGAACTCGAGAATCAATGATCTTGACAATCTGGAATTCCAAATTACCATCCACCAAGACAGGTGCGGGTGGCAAGGGAGATGGCTCCAGAGGATCAACATTTCTCTCAACAAAGATCTGTGAAACACATTATGGATTTTCAGAGCCTGAGGAAGTTCAAGACGAAATGCTACAGGATTAATAATGGCCATGATCTTATATGGGCCAATAAATCTTGGACCCAACTTCCAAGAAGGAACTTTCAACTTAATGTTCCTAGTAGACAGCCACACAGAATCACCCACACTTAGGTCCGGACCATCCATACGTTTCCTGTCAGCCACACGTTTGTACCTGTTACCCATATTTATCAAGTTATTTTGAATTTTCCACCATATGGATGACAATGATGACGAAAAACGTTCTTCCTCAGGAATACCAGAAGTATCTGAACCAGAAAATGTGCCAAACTGCGGGTGAAAGCCATATGCACCAAAAAACGGTGACTTACCAGTGGAGTCCTGTCTACGATTATTTATGGCAAACTCTGCCAGAGACAAAAACGAGGACCACTCCTCCTGGTTCTCAGAGACAAAACATCTCAAGTAAGTCTCCAGACTCTGATTGGTACGCTCAGTCTGTCCATTCATCTGGGGGTGAAAGGCAGAGGAAAAAGAAGTTGTACCCCAAGCCGAGTGCAGAATGCCTTCCAGAATCTGGACACAAACTGAGTCCCATGATCAGAGACCACGTCAGTGGGAATGCCATGAAGTTTCACAATGTTGTCAACAAACACTTGTGCAAGAGTTTTAGCATTGGGGAGTCCGGGTAATGCAATAAAGTGTGCCATTTTACTAAAACAATCTACAACCACCAGAATAACTGTCTTAGCAGACGAATCAGGCAGATTAGTGATGAAGTCCATGGATAAGTGAGTCCATAGTCTGGACGGGAAGGGTAATGGAAGTAGGGATCCAGAAGGTTGCGTATGTGTCACCTTAGCGCGTGCACAGACACTACAGGCCGACACATAGTCCTCAACACACTTACGCAGCCCCGGCCACCAGAATCTACGAGAGATGAGGTCGATGGTGGATTTACTCCCAGGGTGTCCCGCAAGCACCGAAGAATGATGTTCCTCAAACACCTTATGACGCAAATCAGAAGGAACAAACAACTTCCCAGGAGGGCAAGACTCCGGCGCATCTCCCTGGGCCTCAAACACTTTAACCTCACTTTACCCACAACATAATTTCTCTCTGCAGCAGAGAGTTTTTCGAAAAAAAAAGCACATGGGCACCATTTACCAGGTGATGGGCCCTGTGATAAAACTGCTCCTACCCCCACCTCGGATGTGTCAACCTCCACAATGAAAGGTTGTGACACATCTGGCTGCACCAATATAGGGGCAAAAGAGAAGCACTCCTTCACAGCGGAGAAGGCTTGCAACGCTGCATCAGACAACACTGAGACATCCGTCCCTTTCTTAGTCATGTCAGTTAAGGGTTTAACTATTGTCGAATAGTTCTTAATACATTTTTGGTAATAGTTGGTGAACCCCAAAAACCGCATAAGAGCCTTCAGATTTTCAGGTCAGTCCCAGTCCAGAACAGCACGGACTTTCTCTGGATCCATACGAAAACCTGAAGATGAAAGCAGGTATCCTAAGAATTGTACCTCATGAACAGCAAAAACACATTTCTATAATTTTGCATACAACTTGTTATCTCTTAAGATTTGCAACACCTGTCTCACGTGATCCTGATGTGTCACAATATCTGGAGAATAGATTAGTATGTCATCCAAATACACGACTACAAACCTCCCCACCAGGTGATGAAAAATGTCATTAACAAAATGCTGGAAGACAGCAGGAGCATTGGTCAACCCAAAAGGCATGACCAGGTTCTCAAAGTGGCCCTCAGGAGTGTTAAAGGCCGTCTTCCATTTATCCCCTTCCTTGATCCTGAGCAGATTATATGCCCCCCTTAAGTCCAACTTGGAGAACACCTTGGCATCCACAATCTGGTTACGGATCTGTAGGGATCACGGACAGTAATCCGATTGAGTTCACGGAAATCCAGACATGGCCTAAGGGTTCCGTCTTTTTTTAACAAAGAAAAACCCTGCTGCCACTGGAGACTTGGAAGGTCTTATGTGTCCTTTATCCAAACTCTCAGCAATATATTCCTTCATGGCCGTTCTCTCAGGTCCAGAAAGGTTATACAGCCTAGATTTGGGCAATTTTGCTTCAGGGATAAGAATGATAGGACAATCGTATTCCTGGTGAGGGGGTAAATCCTGACACCCACCTTCAGAAAATACATCAGAGAAATCCGATATAAAAGAGGGAAGAGTCTTAGTAGTTAAAGCAGAAAAAGATGTATTAAGACAATTGTCAACGCAATAATCACTCCAATCCACAATTTGTCTAGTATGCCAGTCAATGGTCGGATTATGTTTGCTTAACCACGGTAAACCCAGAACCACAGGAGCAGGAAGACCTGCCAACACAAAACATGAAATAAGCTCCTGATGAAATTCACCCACTCTTAATTTGATATCATGCACCATCTGAGACAAACACCTCTGAGATAGAGGTGCAGTATCAATGGCAAACACAGAAATCTTCTTTTCCAATGTACTCGGAGACAATCCATGCATACATACAAACTGAGCATCAATCAAGTTCATCCCTGCCCCGCTGTCAATAAACACCTTAATTCTCACAACCTTTGACTCTAGTGCCACCTCGGCAGTCAGGAGAAAACGGGTACTACAGGTTGAAGACAAATGCACATTTTCAGTTTCCCTACCCACCCCACCAAGAGTGAGATAAGAATTCAACGCCCCATTGTGTTTTCTCTCTTTTAGAGATTGAATGCATGGACATACATTGATAAAGTGTCCTTTCTGACCACAGAAAAAAACACATACCCTTCTTATTACCAAAATGCTTAAGAGTGGAAACAGGAGTAGCTCCCCCTAACTGCATAGGTTCGTCCCCTGACATCACCCTAGGGGAATTTTCACCCAAAGTGTCATAGGAAGACAGTACACTATGTGATAGTACATCCTGAGAGCGGGGGCCCCTAGATCGCTCTCTCAGGCGGCTATCCATGCGTACAGCAAGAGACATAGCGGCCTCCAAACACACAGGGGTTTCATGAAAGGCCAAAGTGTCCTTCAGCCTTTCTGATAAGCCTTGACAGAATTGGCTACGTAAAGCCGGATCGTTCCATTCAGTATTGGTTGCCCACCTCCGGAACTCAGAGCAATAGATCTCAACCAAGCGCTCACCCTGACGAAGGTCACATATCTGGGTCTCAGCCAGGGAGATACGATCCGGGTCATCATAGATAAGCCCTAAAGCCCTAAAGTGAGTTCTAGTAGGCATAACTATACCCCCTGCAGCACTGAACACCCAGGAAAGCATGCCCATGGGAAACTCGGCCATAATTCAAGTTTGCATGCCCAGTAGTCCAGGATATATTGGATCATGGGTGACAGGGTGCAGTCCAAGTATGCAAGCACCTGCTGGTTGAGTTTCTGCATCATGTCCTGCTGCTGCTGGGTGGTTTCTTCAGTAAAGAGGGTCCCTTCGGTCAGTCCTTCGTGAGAACGGGTGATGGTGCTCGTAGGTAGCGACCAACTGACTACTCAGATAGTCTTTGTAGTAGTAAATTTTTGCATCCCTCTCTGATAGTCTAAAAAATCGCCCCATTTTTGACGGGTAGCAGGGGTCTAACAATGTGGATAGCCAGTAGTCATCCATCAGTAGTCATCCATCCCTCTGCCGAATCCTGACAATGCGGCTGTTAGTAAGCATACAAGAAAGCATGCATCTGGTCATTTGCACAAGGGATTCAGGGGGCCTCCCTGCCTCCATCTACACTTCATACTGCCACAGTCTGTCGGGGTCATCTGCGTCATCTTTGGTGTTGCTCTCTAACTCCTCATGCTGCTCCTCTCCTGTCTTGGCGCAGATAAGCCACCTAGTTGTGTATAGGATTCTTGGGCATTTATGTCCTCCTCCTTATCCTCATCCTCCTCAGGGCTCAGGTGGCCATGATATGTAGGTGTTATGTCTTCGGTCCCCTCATCAGATTTGTCAACATCCCCTTCAGGACATGAAGAAGTGGAATGACAAAATTTATCCCGTTCTGTCAACTGACAAATAAAGTGTCCTCTTCAAAGGGCCTGAGCAAATGGCACTTGTCACGCAAGAGCTGCCACTGGCTAATGTGGAAGTTATATCAAGTAGTATACCTGTCTGCTGCATTAAGAAATCGTTAACCGCCTTCCTCTGTTCGTAGAGGTGCTCCAACATATGTATCATGGAGTTCCAATGGGTGGAAATGTTACAGGTGATGTAGGGGAAGAGCATTTTGCCTTTGCAGCTCAATGTGTGTGTGCTTTGCATGGTGAGAGTGGCTGAAGTGCATGCAGTTTCCTGGACATTCTTTAGTGGAAGACTTGAGGAACCGGGTGACAAAGAGATTGAAGACATGCGTCATGCAGGGCGCATGTGTCAGCCCTTCCTGAAGCAGCGCTGATAAAATGTTCTTCCCGTTATCAGTAACCATGATTCCTATCTCGAGTTGTCAAGGAGACAGCCTTTGTTCAATTTCTTTATTGATGGCGCTTAGCAGTTCCTACCCAGTGTGGCTCCATTTGCCCATGCTGACCAGGTGCAGGACTGCGTGACAATGGCAAATTTTGCACAGGTGATATGCTGGAGAACCACTGTGAATATGCCTACATTGGAGGGTGAGGACAGGGTGGAGGATGAGGAGGCAGAGGAGGACATTGGCGCAGAAATCCCAGCATTACAACACGGAAGCGGCATTGTCATCACCTGGCCAAGTTGCTGGTGTGCCTGGTCCGGAACCACATTTACCCAGCGGGCTGTGAATAACATATACTGTATTATACTTGACCATAGTTGCAACTTCATATGTCAGCATATACACCGAAAAAGGAGAACAGCTAGCTATAACATATACCACAGTGGCACAGACCACTAATATAATGACTCATGTAAAGCTCAAGGGAACAAAGCCTATGACAGACAAGACTAACAATAAACACCTATAAAAACTGCCAGACTGCTTTATAGAAAAATAATCAGCTTTTATTTATTTCATCAATACAATAAAAACGTGTGCAGGGAAAATTGTGCAGGGAAAAAGGCGGCATCAACCGGAGGCGACCACACAAGGATACATTCATATACGTCCCCTTCCAATACAATAAGATTAAAGTGCAAGTGCATACATAAATATTAATGACAATACATTTAGGACAAAAGATGATTACCCATTGTGTGTCACCTCCGGGATGGCGCCAACCCTGACGCGCGTTTTGGCGTACCTTCGTAGTTGTTATTGTTTAATGATCTCCGCTGGGATATATTGGACTTCACTCCCTAGCTGCCATCTTTTTCATAAAGCGATCTGGCGGTTTTTATAGGTGTTTATTCATATGTCAGCACTAGTGTGAACTGTACCAGACACCGAGAGGCCCAAGGACTGTCCCACCTTCTGCTCAATATTCATGTGCAGAGCTTGTATAGCTTTTTTGAAAAGTAATGTCAGCTTGGGACTCAAGCCATCAGTTCTCTGAAATGTGCAGAGTCAACTACATGGAAAGGGAGGGACTGTAGTACCAGCAACTTGGGCAGGTGCACATTCAGCTTCTGCACCGTTGGATGAGTGCACATATACTGTGGTCTTTTAGCAGTCGTCTCAGTGATTGATTGCTGTTGAAACAAGTGACTAGGAAGAGGAGGAGCATCAGGAGCTATAGACAATGTTGAAGTCAATTGGAAGCAACAAAAGTTTCCTTCTGCTGAAATTGGGGAACCCTGCCTGCTGGGGAGGGGGTGTGGGCCAGTGTGAGATGCATTGGTTGCTGCATCAGGCAGTTTTCCCATGCAGAGCTGTTGTGCCAATATTAGCAGTCTGGCCACCCCTCCTCTGTTACCAACATATTCTGCATACTGTCAGGCTAACGTCCCCCAGCGACTTACTTAAAAATTCCTAAACTTCCAAACATAGCATTTTCCCTCCACCACTGCGTGATGCCTGCCTGTCACTGCTTTTCTGAACCCATGCACTGCTAGTGGGTTCCTCACAGGTAGTCTCCTGAGTAGCAGACAGTGTACTCCTCCCGCATTTGGCAGTATATCTCCCACTGCTTCTGCCTTGCTGTCTCACAGCAAATTTCAGCCCTTCTGTCTCACAGGCATGCTGCCACCCTCGCCCCCCTGATGTCCTCTCTTCACCCGACTCCCATGTGCGATCGACAACATTGTCATTCCCATCAGTTTTTTCCTCACTAATGTCATTCTCACCTGTCTCTTGCACATGTCCCTGACCTGACCTCTCTCAACGTGTGCTCCCACACTACTGTTATCATCGATAGTTACACACCTAGAGGAGTCTGCAGCGGACCTGTCCTCTAAATCTATGCTGTCCTGTAACTGCTGACTGACCTCAAAAAGCTCAAAAAAGTGGGGCAGAGCCAGCGGCATACTTTACTTGGCTAGCAGAAGAAGCAGCAAAAGCAAGAGGCAGGATCACTACAGGTGAGAACACAGAGGCAGTTCCTGGGCCATGCCAACTAAGCGTGGTGTCTGAGGAACCCACCAATTCCTGACTGTGTGTATCTGTGTCACCTTAGATGATGTTGAAGAGCGAGTCAACCATTCTAGTACAGCTGGATTGTTGGTCAAAACATGACCAGAGGATGACAGTGGCAGCTCTGGCTGCGGCTACCAAAAACCCTTTGTCTGCTGCTACTTGTGCTGGCTACAGCTACATTTTTGCCACAGCCTGTTCCTTTGGCGGGTGCAGGCAACTGTCTGTTGGCCATAGTGTACAGCAGTGGTTCTCAACTCCAGTCCTCGGGACCCACCTGCCAGTCAGGATTTAGGAATATCCCACAGAATGAATACCTGTGGTAAGTCCTGATGGATGGACGCTAATTATATCAGCTGGTCTAAACTAAGGAAATCCTGAAAACCTGACTGGCAGGTGGGTCCCCAGGACTGGAGTTGAGAACCACTGGTGTACAGTAACTGAATCAGTAATGTTACAGATTAAGTATGATTGACACAGCAGGTGAACAAGATAAACTGTGATATTTTAGACCTATTGAGATTTAGTCTGACGCAGAGTAAGTCTATTAATAACAGAGCAGTTTAAGTATGAATGGCGCAGGAGGTGAACAAGATAAATGTGGTAAAATATTAGACCACCTGTTAAGACTGAGTCTGGTACACAGTAAGTTTTTGTATAACAGAACAGATTAAGTATCAATGAAGCAGCAGGTAAACAAGATCTACAGGACAATTGCGCTCAGCCTGCACTGTCCCTACAGTCTCCCTATGCTCTCCTTACAGTCTCAAAAAACGATCTCCCTGCACTCTCCCTCTGTAATATTATTTTTTTAACTGTTTTCTGCAACACTGTCCCTAGTGTATGAGCTGTTGTCATGTCTCTCCCTAAGCTCAGCTCACAGTGAAATGACCGTGCGGGATAAGGCTTTTATAGGGCTGTGACATCACAGAGGATGGCGGACTGGCTGGGTGCATATTATTATGGGTGATCTCCCATTCCTGGGCTTCTTACTTTCACCTTGTAACATGTGTAGCCATCATTTTAGCAAAGAAAACGATTTGTTACCATGAAGTGTGAGGCGATTCAAATTTTTCCTAAACTTCGGATCGAATTTCACTACGGATGCCTCAATTCGGTCAACACTACTCACTAGTCTAGCTAAAAATTCCCCTCCAGGCAGGCAGCAGGACCAGCCCACTCCTTCCAAGAGAGGAGGGACTGAGCGGTTAACCCTGTCCCTGCCAACCATACCTTATCTTGCCGGCTATGCTTATATATATATATATGCATTGGTCCCTCAAGTTACAATAATTGATTCTCAGAGGACCATTGTATATTGAAACCACTATAACTTCAGTCCATAACTCTATGGAAAAAAAATTGTTTACATATCTGCCTGAAACATAACTGCACGCCGTGTTTTGCAGCAATCTAACAGTTCTTTTTGGGTGCTATTTTTTTTGTCAATGAATGTATATTGCTACATTTAGGTTACAATCACACCATATTCAGCATTCAAACTGGTGGAAAAATTGGTTGAAATAGTCTACTGTAGGAATGGTATGCCGCATATGAAATTCTACAATTGTATATATCTAACATGTATACAGTGTATATATCTAAATATGGGTCAGCAGCAAAACTTCCAAGTACTACTCTGGCCCCCTAAGTCCCCAGACTTGAACCCCAAATTAGCATTTGTAGGACCACCTTGGTCACTGTGTTCGCTCTATGGATCCTCCTCCACACACCCTCCAGCAGCTGTGGGATGCACTGCAGTCAGCATGGATCCAGATATCTGTTAGAACCTACCTGGACCTTACTGAGTCACTCCCAGCCTGTCTAGCTGCTGTTCATGTTGAACACTCTGGATATTAGCTGGTGGTCATAATAATGTGACTCGACTGTGTATTAACATATAATGAAACTGTCTTAGTTTCATCTCTATATACTTTCTATTCAGAATTGTAATTCATCCATTTTTATCCATTGGGCAGATTGTTATAGAGGAATTATCTCTCAGGGATTTAATAGCCTTCTTGCCTTGTAAATTTAAATTGAATGTGTAATACTTTCACTTTTTCTTCAGAGGTTTAACTTACTTTATCTCACTGATCTTCATCTGATCTTTAGAAGTTGGAATGTGGCCATCTGTTAGAAATATTAAATCTACATATAATTGTCATTACTAGGAAATGTTATGTGTTGTTTCAAATCATTCATTGCCAGACATTAAACTGTTTCTCAATGTGGTGATGCAATGACTGTTTCAGAAACCAATTGTATTTTTGCTTTAATAAATTTAATCCTGATACATACTGTTTTCTTTTTGAGGCTCATCTATAGATACCAAGCATAAGTAGGCTGGCGTGACCCCTGAAATGTCGCAAGGAATGGGATAGGAAAAGCTCAGTGGTCTTGTACAAGATCTAAGCCTGCAAGCCATCTTTTGTATATGGAAAATACAAATAAAGGGCTGAAAGCACTTTAAGTACTGGATGCATCGTGAGTATTATTGATTGGCTCACATATATATACGGACATGAGGATCATCCTGCTGTTTATACTGCATCTGCAATTAATGGAGTTGAGCAGAATGAGTCTAAAAAAAGCCGACAGGTGTTATTACTCCACGTGGGAGCACATATACTACAGTCATGGCCAAAAGTTTTGAGAATGATACAAATATTAATTTTTACAAAGTCTACTGCTTCAGTTTTTATAATGGCAATTTGCATATACTCCAGAATGTTATAAAGAGTGTTCAGCTTAACAGCAATTACTTGCAAAGTCAATATTTGCCTAGAAAATGAATTTTATCCCCCAAAACACATTTCAACATCATTGCAGCCCTGCCTTAAAAGGACCAGCTAACATTGTTTCAGTGATTGCTCCATTAACACAGGTGTGGGTGTTGATGAGGACAGGGCTGGAGATCAATCTGTCGTGATTAAGTAAGAATGACACCACTGGACACTTTAAAAGGAGGCTGGTGCTTGGCATCATTGTTTCTCTTCTGTTAATCATGGTTATCTCTAAAGAAACACGTGAAGTCATCATTGCACTGCACAAAAATGGCCTAACAGGGAAGAGTATCGCAGCTAGAAAGATTGCACCTCAGTCAACAATCTATCGCATCATCAAGAACTTCAAGGAGAGAGGTTCCATTGTTGCCAAAAAGGCTCCAGGGCGCCCAAGAAAGACCAGGAAGCGCCAGGACCGTCTCTTAAAAGTGTTTCAGCTGCGGGATCGGGCAGCAGGCAGGTGTGAGTGCATCTGCACGCACTGTGAGGCGGAGATTCTTGGAGCAAGGCCTGGTCTCAAGGAGGGCAGCAAAGAAGCCACTTCTCTCCAGAAAAAACATCAGGGACAGACTGATATTCTGCAAAAGGTACAGGGAGTGGACTGCTGAGGACTGGGGTAAAGTCATTTTCTCTGATGAATCCCCTTTTCGATTGTTTGGGACATCTGGAAAACAGCTTATTCGGAGAAGACGAGGTGAGCGCTACCACCAGTCTTGTCTCATGCCAACTGTAAAGCATCCTGAAACCATTCATGTGTGGGGTTGCTTCTCAGCCAAGGGAATCGGCTCTCTCACAGTCTTGCCTAAAAACACAGCCATGAATAAAGAATGGTACCAGAATGTCCTCCGAGAGCAACTTCTCCCAACTGTCCAAGAGCAGTTTGGCGATCAACAATGCCTTTTCCAGCATGATGGAGCACCTTACCATAAAGCAAAGGTGATAACTAAATGGCTCAGGGAACAAAACATAGAGATTTTGGGTCCATGGCCTGGAAACTCCCCAGATCTTAATCCCATTGAGAACTTGTGGTCAATCATCAAGAGACGGGTGGACAAACAAAAACCTACAAATTCTGACAAAATGCAAGCATTGATTGTGCAAGAATGGACTGCTATCAGTCAGGATTTGGTCCAGAAGTTGATTGAGAGCATGCCAGGGAGAATTGCAGAGGTCCTGAAGAAGAAGGGTCAACACTGCAAATATTGACTTGCTGCATTAAAGGGGTATTCTCATCTTGGACAATGGGGGCATATCGCTAGGATATGCCCCCATTGTCCTATAGGTGCGGGTCCTGCCGCTGGGACCCGCACCTATATCGAGAACGGGGCCCCCAAAGTGAAGAAGTGCGCACCGCGCAAGCGCGGCCCGCTCTCCATTCACTTCTATGGGGCCGCCGCAAATAGCCGAGCGCTGGCTCGGCTATCTCCGTCGGCTCCATAGAAATGAATGGGAGCGGTGGCCGTGCATGCGCAGTGCGCTCCCATTCATTTCTATGGAGCCGACGGAGATAGCCGAGCCAGCGCTCGGCTATTTGCGGCTGCCCCATAGAAGTGAATGGAGAGCGGGCCGCGCTTGCGCGGTGCGCACTTCTTTACTTCGGGGGCCCCGTTCTCGATATAGGTGCGGGTCCCAGCGGCAGGACCCGCACCTATAGGACAATGGGGCCATATCCTAGCGATATGCCCCCATTGTCCAAGATGAGAATACCCCTTTAACTCATTCTGTCAATATAAGCTTTTGTTACTCATAATATGATTGCAATTATATTTCTGTATGTGATAAAACATCTGACAAACACACATAAAAACCAGAGGGCAGCAGATCATGTGAAAATATAATATTTGTGTCATTCTCAAAACTTTTGGCCATGACTGTAGATACTAGATGGGGATGGCATTCGCCTAGTCTTAAGATAACCTTTACTGGGAAATTATCCTAGCTATCACTAAAGAGGTGTTTTAGAGTGCCATGTAAAATATAACTGTTTATAATGGGAACTTAAAAATGGTGTATTGAAAGAAATGAATGAATGAATGATAAACATGAAAGGCAAGAAAATCTTGCTGGTTGGTAAAAGGGAGGGAAAAACAATGATAGCCGCTGTACTTGGCTATTGCCAGCAGCCCCATAGAGATGAATGGAGAGGAAGCGTGCATGCTTGCTGAGGATCCCAGTGGTGAGACCCCACTGATCTAATAGTAATCTCCTTTCCTATGGGTAGAGGATAAATGTAGGGAAAAAAACTATTACAGCATTTGATTTATGACATATACCAATCACCGTAAATGATGTATTCACTGTATTCGATGAGTTTTTGTGGTTGAAATGTTATTTAATACTATATATATATATATATATATATATATACAGTACAGACCAAAAGTTTGGACACACCTTCTCATTCGAAGAGTTTTCTGTATTTTCATGACTATGAAAATTGTAGATTCACACTGAAGGCATCAAAACTATGAATTAACACATGTGGAATTATATACTTAACAAATAAGTGTGAAACAACTGAAAATATGTCTTATATTCTAGGTTCTTCAAAGTAGCCACCTTTTGCTTTGATTACTGCTTTGCACACTCTTGGCATTCTCTTGATGAGCTTCAAGAGGTAGGCACCTTAAATGGTATTCCAACAGTCTTGAAGGAGTTCCCAGAGATGCTTAGCACTTGTTGGCCCTTTTGCCTTCATTCTGCGGTCCAGCTCACCCCAAACCATCTTGATTGGGTTCAGGTCTGGTGACTGTGGAGGCCAGGTCATCTGGTATAGCACCCCATCACTCTCCTTCTTGGTCAAATAGCCCTTACATAGCCTGGAAGTGTGTTTGGGGTCATTGTCCTGTTGATAAATAAATTATGGTCCAACTAAATGCAAACCGGATGGAATAGCATGCCGCTGCAAGATGCTGTGGTAGCCATGCTGGTTCAGTATGCCTTTAATTTTGAATAAATCCCCAACAGTGTCACCAGCAAAGCACCCCCACACCATCACACCTCCTCCTCCATGCTTCACGGTGGGAACCAGGCATGTAGAGTCCATCCGTTCACCTTTTCTGCGTCGCACAAAGACACGGTGGTTGGAACCAAAGCTCTCAAATTTGGACTCATCAGACCAAAGCACAGATTTCCACTGGTCTAATGTCCATTCCTTGTGTTCTTTAGCCCAAAGAAGTCTCTTCTGCTTGTTGCCTGTCCTTAGCTGTGGTTTCCTAGCAGCTATTTTACCATGAAGGCCTGCTGCACACAGTCTCCTCTTAACAGTTGTTGTAGAGATGTGTCTGCTGCTAGAACTCTGTGTGGCATTGACCTGGTCTCTAATCTGAGCTGCTGTTAACCTGCGATTTCTGAGGCTGGTGACTTGGATGAACTTATCCTCCGCAGCAGAGGTAACTCTTGGTCTTCCTTTCCTGGGGCGGTCCTCATGTGAGCCAGTTTCTTTGTAGCGCTTGATGGTTTTTGTGACTGCACTTTGGGACACTTTCAAAGTTTTCCAAATTTTTCGGACTGACTGACCTTCATTTCTTAAAGTAATGATGACCACTCGTTTTTCTTTACTTAGCTGCTTTTTTCTTGCCATAATACAAATTCTAACAGTCTATTCAGTAGGACTATCAGCTGTGTATCCACCTGACTTCTGTCCAACACAACTCATGGTCCCAACCCCATTTATAAGGCAAGAAATCCCACTTATTAAACCTGACAGAGCACACCTGTGAAGTGAAAACCATTTCAGGTGACTACCTCTTGAAGCTCATAAAGAGAATGCCAAGAGTGTGCAAAGCAGTAATCAAAGCAAAAGGTGGCTACTTTGAAGAACCTAGAATATAAGACATATTTACAGTTGTTTCATGAAAATACAGAAAACTCTTTGAATGAGAAGGTGTGTCCAAACTTTTGGTCTGTACTGTATATATATATATATATATATATATATATATATATATATATATATATAAAATCTCAGCCGTTTTACCTCCTTGGTCAATGCTGATCACAATGTCTAAGTGGTAGAGAGAACAAGCAGGCTCCATCTCCCACCCTTTTTTGTCATCATCATATTCAACAATTTAGCCTGTTTCTAACTGTTAGCAAGGCCAGGGTTTTAATTCAACAAGAACAGGGTAAAGGTTAAATATTATAGAGGCATCTCCAAAGCACACAGACCCCAACCCCAAATGTCCAGTGTGAGAGGAGAATCTACACAACAGGTATGAGCTCAACCAGGTCTTGTGTAGTGTCTCCTACCGTACTCTGAAAGATAAATTACCCAATAAATGCAGAGAGGTCCTGCCATCTGCCCGATCTTGCTGGGTGCTGATGCCAGCCCTGACATCAGTAGTAACTTTCAGGATAGTTAGAAACTTAAAAAAAGAGAACACTGGGTAAAAGGTAAAAAAAAAATGCGTATACACTGAAATCTTTGTGTGTTCTCAATTTGGCCTTTATACAACCAAATACTAGTATGCAACTTTCAGTTGTATGTAAATTGGGGAACAAAAAAAGTTTCACGTTACAACATTTCCATCAACTCTAAGGCCCCTTTCACACCTGCGGCATGGGGCTCCGGCAGGCTGTTCCGGTGGGTGAACAGCCTGCCGGATCCGTGCTGCCGCAGGTGCACGTGTGGGGCCGGAACTACGCTCCACCCCATCCCCATTCCGCGGAACGAAAATACAACCTGCATGCCGCAGGTGTGAAAATAGCCTAATTCTAGCATGGATCCAAGTATAAACTGAAGTGATAGAAATAGCTTTTTTATTTAAAAGGGTCACTGAGAAAAAACATTTGATATGTAAGAGATATATTAAAAGTTTCGACCGGTGGGGGTCTGAACACTGAGACCTCCACCAACTGCATGAACAAGGAGAGAAAGCAAAGGACACAAGTGAGACGGACACATAGACTTCTATTGAGCCAGTCTTGAGTGCTTTTCTCCTATAATCAGTGGTGGTCTAAACTCAGTGACCCTTTAAGCATTTTGTGCATGCTACTGTCACTGCAAGTCCAGTGATGGTACACATACTCCTTTTTTGAAGACTAAAAAGCAGGGACAGAACCACATAAGGTGAATATTAAAAAATACACATTTATTGGTACAAACATAAACACTGTATTCTGCAATCAGCAACTATTTTTGGCAACTTTTTGCATTATGTTCCAAATCCAGAATTGACATCGTAGTAAAGTATATTTCTTTCACATGCGCTAAAATACAAATAAATACAATCAAATTTAGTTATATAATCAGTTTGGTATTCTGCTGGATATTTTTGGGTGGAATTATTGGACAAAAATTTAAATTCATATCTTTACTCATTTACACACACACAAAAACACTATATAGATATACTGTACTAAGTTGTGCAGCAGTTTAAATCAAAGTGGTTTCACATTTTGTACAACCTCTAAATATTAAGTAGGCTTAACTCCATAAAATGTTCTTTTTTCTTCAGTCTGCCAGTTTTTTTGTATAATAGTGGCTTCACACGCAGCAGATTTTGTTTCAGAAATTTTCTGTAACTGAAGATCGGTTCCATTCCACTGAATGGGGTTGTTTTGGCAGCAAGCCTGATTGAGGTGAAAGGAACTAATTTTGAACCACAGAAAATTTTTGCAACAAAATCTGCCACATGTGAAGGCAAGCCAAGGCTTTCTGCGCTTAAGTTTTTTTTTCATGGCAGTTATTTTGGTTTGTGAAAAATGCAATTTTTTCTTGTCAAATATTTTGATGTGTTTTTCAGAATTTTCTTTTCCTACAGAGAAGTCTTGAAAAGAGAATGTTGCATTAAAATATAGTATATACCCCCCAAAAAACACGCCAAAAGTGAGAAAAAAACTACAGAAAAAGCCACACTATTGGTAGAGCGCTTCATATATCCCAATTGCCTTACAGCAAACATGTAGCCTCTGCATTTTTTGGTGGAAAAAAATACAGCAAGAAACATTCAGCAAAATGCCACTGAAAGTGGTCTCTTTCCTAAAAATGCTACATGGGTGGTTACACACACTGGCCTAGATTTATTATTGCGTCTTAGCCAAAACTCTGTATAAAGGGTGCACATTGATGCAATTTGGCACATCTAGTGTTCGAACACCTTTTCCCAACACACATGACATGGGGTGGGGCTTCATGGAAAAGAAGTGGGCTTAAGATGTGCTTTTTCTGCCAAACTGCAGCACAATTCTGGTGAAAAAAAATGTTCGATGGTAAGTCAACCAACAGTTGGTATAGAGTCAGAGAAAAGTGTCCATCCCTACAACAGACTTAGCATCCAGCCTGGTAGAGGTTTAGACATCTGTCTAAGGCCAGTTTCAAACTGGTTATTATCTTTTCCAGCAGGCTGTTCCATACACTGTAGTATGGATCCGGCAGGTTGTTCCCCTGCCGGATCAGCCTGCCAGAAAAGACAAACGCCAGTGTGAAACTGGCATAAGCTCATGCCATATTTAGACTCTGTTCAAACTGCGGGTTTAACCATGGAATTTTGCTTCAGACAACCGCAACAAAATTCTAAAAAACTTGCCGACGGCCACGTCCTTTCTGCCTCCCATACATCTCAATGGGAGGTAGCGCTAAGAATCACAGAGCGGAAGCTTATAGCTGCAGCCGAACTGATAAGGGATATGTTCATTCTCGGCACAGCCGCATCTTTAAGCCACTGAAAAGTGTCCATTCTCGGTGTGGCCACAGCTATAAACTGCTGCTCAGCGATCCTCATCACTGCCTCCCATAGGGATGTGTGGAAGGTAGAAAAGATGTGCCCGCGTGTTTTTGGCGGAATTTCTGTGAAGCTATTTTCACTAAAATTCTGCAGTAAAACTCACCATGTGAATGGAAAGGATTAGTAAATCTGGACCAGTGTGTTTTTTTGGGGAAAACAGCAGAAGTTTTTCATTCAGGTTTTTAACCTACAGCCAGAAGTAGGGTCACAAGGAAGGATACATTTTGTCCTTTACATTTCCCATTCTCCTTTTGAATCCACATCTGTTTTTTTCGGAAAAAAACTATATCAAAACATTTTTCCATAAAATGCTGTGTTTTAAACCATTTTTTTGGTTCCAAGCACACAACTATAAATAGCAGGGCCCAACCTGTGCTATACTGTACAAGCAGTTGGGAAGGGAGGTAAGTTTGTCCAGACTGATTAGCCATATTTGCCATATCCACATCTAGGGCTCCAAGACACTATTTACATACATAACAAATTTTTAACCACCTCTCAGTCTTACAAACGTGTAATAGTGGCATTTTTCTGAAAAGAAGTACAGTAAGTTAAAAGTTACTGTATGTATATGGAGGTGTGCCTAATTAGCAGGGGTTGTACAAATGTCACAACCCCTTTAAATTTAAGAGAATAACAACTTTATTGTTAAATAACTATTTTTGTTTCATTATTCAAGTTTTTCCTGGTTTTTTTTTCAGTGCAGGAACTATGTAATTTTCACTATCACTTCTTGGACCACACCTGACCACTATGCAGCTTATAATCCAAAACAGTTTTTCAAGGCTTATGGCAACTTGTATGTGTGCGCTACTTAAATTCAGACTGAGTGAAATCCTTGTACTCTTCCACTGGCATACTGTAGGAAGGCTTTCATGATCTAGTCAATATACTAGAAGAAGAGGACATTACTCTTGTGCATGGAATCAAGTTTTGATTTAAAGGTATTTATGTTATATATGTGTTTTAAGAGAAATTTTGCATTATATCACACTTTTGAAGAGATTGTCAAGAGCAGGGAAAGTTATGCTAGAGGTCATGTTTTTGGAGATGGATCAGTATTAATATAGTCTTTGCCCACAGCTGTCAAATCCCACGGTTGTTCTAAGAACTCGGATGTTTCCTCTGCAATCTGCCCTGGAATTCGGAAGTCTACAGCTGGTTGATCCCCTTTAGGGGTGATATGAACAACTGCCCTAGTGTCTGGTGGGCAGCCAGTACCCTGCAAAAACTGCAAGAAATTTTCTTCAATAGAGCCTTCCCGACTTGGCAATCGAAGTTCATCCTCCCCAGTACCACCCCGTTTTAAGAAACATCCAACCCACCTTCCCAGTTCTTCGCGAATTTGACGATTTAGGCAACCATAAAATATTGGATTAGAGGCAAAGCAAAGAAACCCCATCCATGTGACGATCCATTCCATTCGTGATCCAGGGGGTGGAGGTGGAGAGCGCAGTGCAGCATATAAATGGAAGCCAAAATAAGGTAACCAACATAATAGAAACTGACCCCCTACTGCAGCTAATACAGCTGCAGCCTTCCCACCACTTCCAGAACCACCACCTGTCACTCGTTGCTGAGGAGTTCCACGTGTTGCTCCTGAGCCTGTTACCATGGTGGAACGGCTGCTGAGAGATTCTGAGCGCCTGCGCTGAGGTGAAGTATCCATCCAAGTGGGTAGAGGTCCCTGATGGAGAGCAGCTACCCGTGCTACCTTGAACATGCTGCAGTACACAACAATGATTATGATGAGAGGCAGTAAGAAATAAAATGAGGAATAGAAGAGAAGAAATCCTGCTCGGAAGACACTGTTGCCACCTGCCTGTAAACTGCAATGTCCAGGGACAGGAGGGTTCCATCCTAAAACAGGGATAAGGGACGTAAGTACAGCTTTAATCCAGACTCCAGCTAGTACCCAACTGACTAGTCCCATGGTCATCTTGACTTGGTACCTCATGGGATGTACCACATAGTAATATCTCTCAATATTTATAGCAGAGATTGATAGTATGCCAGTGCTGGTAAGACAGACACTCAAGAACAAGTATGCACGACAAGCCATTTGTCCTAATCCCTGGATTTCATACAGGGATGGGCCTCCACTTCCAGACAACATAGCCAAGGGCATAAGTGTAAGTGCGGCCAAGAGATCCACCACACACAAGTGGAAGACCAGAACAAACTTCCTGAGGGATGGAGTCTTCATGATGACCCCCATGACAGCCACATTCCCAGCTACTGCCAGTAGGTCCATTAGAAGCATTATGAAAAGGGCCCCATAATGGGGATTTGCTGTAATAGGGCTCCCTGAAGCATTGAGTGAAACATTCCATGTGAGAGAGGGAAGGGAGGTATCCATGAGGATGATTTGGATAAAAGGTCACCATCACTCTCTTTTTCAAGGGACCATCACCCATTATACCCCAAGCAGTGAGGTAAGACTTGAGAGAATCAGTGAAAACTCAGAAAGACCACAAACAATGAGCAGAAATAAAACATAAATAAAAAAATATGACTAAGGAAAAAAATAAAGAAACATAAAGAAGAAAACATGGTAATAAAAAAGTGAAATGTAAAGGGAACTAAGGGAATACAAAGAAAATGTGACTGGGAAAGGGTTAAGGTCAAGGTGAGAGGAATAGGGGAGAAAAAGGAGGTGCCTTCAAGATGTGTTACATTTCGGGTAAATATTTGTCACATACAGATTTTTCTTGGGCAAGTACTATAAATTTTTGCCATGAATTTAAATTTTGGAAAAATCATTACTGGATTTCTGTCGTTCCTGCTGAGTTTTTTTTTTTTTTAAGTTGGGCCTTTTGGTCTTTCTTGCTGGCAGTTAATCAGTGTGAGATTTAGGATAATCTTCATCATATTTCTTATAGCTGATCATTACTCTCTTCACCGATCTGTACGGCAGTGTCCTTTATTTTGCAGGTAATCTTTTCGAAGCATCATTATTTACTCCTTCCAGTTAATTACCTTTTCTTGGAATTCATGTCTTTATGCAAAGAACTAACCCTTCAGGTACTGTCAAGAACAGAGCGCAGCTTCTTAGTTGGTAACCGTAGGTGTCATCAAAAATGAATGCTGGGTTTGTAGGGGTCTTTAAAATAGAGATTTCTTTTCCTTTAAATCTGAACAGGTTACTCCCTGGTGTTCTGAAAATGTACTGTATATGACCTGGAAAAGAGAGATAATAAGGGTTAATACAAATGTGCTGAATGTAATAAGAAACCAAATGCAATATATTTTTAGTGAGAAGAAGAATCTGTTGGGCATTATACATGGGGATAAATACATTACATTCTGTTTGTATGGTAATCTATAGTGCTGTATATATGTGTGTATATATATACCGTATAATCATTACATTGTACATGTGTTATTATGTAAAGATACAGCAAAATACAAACATATATGTTTTATATACCACTACATATTTGTCCACCCTTTAAGTCATACACCTGCATATAGCCCTATTTACCAGATTCATCTGAGCCATATGCCTTTTGTATTGACCATCAATTACATAAATGCAAACCTTGCAATCATATTTGTGGCTATGCCCAGAACCCATCTGATTTCCCCACATACCTGTCTGCAGGAGCCGGAGCTGCATCCAGGGAGCAGGAGACCAGAGAAGCAGCTCAGCCCCTAACCATCTAATGCACAGCACTGCAGTGAGGGAGCAGACAGGCTCAGGGTCCTACAGTCACTCAGATTAACACAGCATCACAGTGAGAATATTACAATGTGGGATCCAATCTCCCATGCGTATGACACTAGTCCTTGTGGTATCACACTGTACATGTAGCATTTAATTCTTATGTTAGCTTATATTTATTAGTCTGCATACAGCAGGACAAGTAGTGTATGTTAGTATAAAAAATGAGATGTGTCCTCCTTATGTCCTGAGACAAATAAGGCTTGTATTCTAAATATGAATAGACATACGGATGCGGATCATATCTGCAAAACAAAATATAGTCGGCACCCAGATTTTGTGAATCCATGATCTGCAGACCGCAACACAGGTATGTCCATGTGCGTGAGGTCTAAAGGTCATACTTACTGATACAAGGACAGGTTAGAACACCAGTTTCCAGCTTGTCTTCATCCTGGTGGAACTGGTGTTTCAACCTGCCCTTGTAATACCTTTTTCATTGATACGCTGAAATTTTGATGTCTTTTTCAGTGATTTTTCTTCTTTTAATGTAGGCACTTGCAAGGTAAAAAGGAGTAAGGGCACTTGAGGCAGGTTACATAGGATTTTCCAAAATATCAACTAATGTGTAATGTTTAAAGGGAAGTGCTCCTGACCTAATAGTGTGGTGTGACAAATAGGCTATTAGCCAGCATGGTGCACTAAATATAACCGCGGGGACTGGCACCTTATAACAGATTTATTTGTAATATGTGTGTAATTAGAATATTAACCACCCCTTCCAGCGTCTGAGTGGGTGTTCACTGGTATTTTGGACCTGCAGACCTACCTTTTATAACATTGTGTCTTATCTGTTTCAATGTGCCTTGTATCAGAAAGTATGACCCTAGTTATGGTCCCTTATTCTCACAGCTGTCTAAAGAGTCTGTCACCAGTGGCATGTAGATGACGGGGGAGCACTGTAGGCATACATGCCTTCCCCTCTGGTGGCTGTAGGCTCCATTAGGAGACTGCTAGAGCCATCACTCAGAGCAAAGGGAAGAGGCTGGGAAAGTGTACAGTGCAAAGAGCCAAGGGAGCTAAATAGCGTTGAGCGAATCAAGCTTCGGATCCAAGATCCAAAGTCGATTCCCTCAAAACTTCGTTTGAATGCTGTACGGAGATCTGTCTCCATACAGCATTCAAAGGTATGGGCTCCGGCGAGGAAAATTCATTATCACCAAAGGCTCGGACTTCGATTTTTAAACTTGAAAACCATTATAAAACTTGGATCCGAAATCGGCTTCAGTACTGAGGTACCAACCGGAGGGAGAGGGGGGGAGAATAATAATTTCCTGTCATTCAACCAGTATCACCCCAAGTATGATTACACTGCCCCCCCATAATCTATATGGCACCTGGCGTTTAATCTGCTTCAGTGATTTGTTTCCAGAAAAACCTGCCACTTCCCAAGGTCTGACCAATTATACTATTTATATAGCACTGTCAGCAATATTGAGGGATCAAAACTGCTGACAGATTCCATTTAAAACTGGCAATTTGATCAATTTGGTACACATCGCTTGTAGCATTTAAAATGTATAGTCATACATTATCAGCTTCTTGGCCAAATACTGACTGAAGGTAACCCATTCTTGCCTAATCAGGGCTGGGAGTTTATCACAATTGTTGTTAGTCCACTGCCAGCCATTTCCTATGTGTCGAGAATCGACCAGGAAGACCAATGGGAACCCAGTAAATTTGGAAAGACAGCAGCGGTGGATTGTTGAGGTAAGTAATGCTTTTTTTTTTTTTTTTTTTTTTTTTTAACCCTTTCTGCCCTTTTCTAAGAAATGTAATCCAGATTGAAAACCCCTTTAATATTAAGTAAGTAGTATTTGACCGTTTTCCCACTAGGGTTGCTGACAATTCTGGCTGTACACATTAGTCTAAAGTTAATAAAAATGGACGGTTTAAACAAAACCAAACCATCGGCGGGTGAAATTTAAGAACGAACTATAGTTTTAGCTGACAGATGGTAGATAGACCTTCATCATTTGAAAACAAGTTGGCTACATTCAATATTTTCATGTGATTGTTGGACGAAAGCTCTTTCATTCAAAGAGGGATCGTTCATGAACAGAATGTCATTTCATCCATTGCCCGGTTTCATTGCACATGTATGGGCAGTCTGAAGAATTGTAACGGCCATAGTGGACCTAAATGTTTACGGCCGTGTCTGGGAAAGGAATGTTCACCAGATAATTTGTATCTTGTATAACTTGTATCTAATGTGTATGGCCACCTTAAGGCTTAGATTGTGGGTTAGTAGATTTCTTTTCATCTGCTTTGGTAGCTGGTGCAGGGCCGAACATACCGCGGTGCAGCCGGTTCGACTGCACAGGGGCCCGGTGCGGGAGGGGGGCCCATGAGAGGTTCGGTGGCAGGGAGAGATGAGCGCTTCCATTGTGGAAGCGCTCATCTCTCTATAGTCATCTGTATCGCCGTCCTCAGGACAGCGATACAGATAGATGCTGCGGGGCAGGGGAGGGAGAGGCGTCTCCCCTGCCCGTTCCTCTGATAGGCTGCAGGCCTAGTGCCTGTAGCCTATCTGAGGCCGGCGCAGGCGGCGCGATGACGTCATTGCGCTGCCTAAGCTGTACAGAGTGGGACACAGGCCAGAAGAGGCCTGCATCGCCTTGGCTGAAAGCGGCAAGGAGGTAAGTATAGGTGTTAATTTTTTTTTTATTTACACTTTACTAGGGGCCCTATTTGGACATCTTCTGGGGGCCCTATGTTAAGTATTGCCACACATGGGGCACTATAGAGGAGGAGCACAATGGGGGCCCTGTATTAAATACTGGCAGACATTGGGGCACTATAGAGTGTGGGGGGGGGCCCTATGTTATGTAATGGCACACATAGGGGGCACTATGGAGGGGAGAAGCACTATGGTGGCCCTATCTAATATAGTGGCACACATGGGGGCACTATAGAGGGGGAGCAGCAATATGGGGGCTCTATTGTATAAACTGGCACACGTGGTGGGCACTATGGAGGGGGAGCAGAAATATGGTGGATTTATCGTATATACTGGCACATATGGGGGGCACTATGGAGGGGGAGGAGCACTATGAGGGCCCTATCTAATATACTGGCACACATGGGGGCCCTTATATACTGGCACACATGGGGGGGGCACCATGAAGAATGGGGGAGAGGAGCACTGTGGAGGCATCTTCTGGGGCCCTTTCTTATATGCTGACACACATGGGGGGCACTATGGAGAAGGGGGAGAGAAGCACTTTTGGGGTAATTATATAGGGGCATTATACTGGCACACATTATGGGGACATTTTATACTGGCACATTGTTAGGCACCATGGGGGCAAGGGAAGACGCACTATTAGGGCACGATATAGGAGTATTTTATACTGGCGCAAATTATGGCACTATGGGGACCTTCGCTCAACTGTGTCCCAGATGTAATAACGCTCCCATAGTGCTAATACTAGTATTCATATTCCTTATATTCCCTCAACTGTAATTGGGCTACCTTCACATCTGCGTTAGTGATTCTGACAGGCTGTTTCAGCAGAAAACAGCCTGCCAGAATTCACCGGCTCCGGCACTGCTGGATGCACTATTGACTATAATGGGGTTCCGCAGAGATCCTGCCACAATCTGGCAAAAATGTAGAGAATCAGCGGGACACAAACCGATGCATTCTCTGCCAGATCAGGTGGCCGGAGCGTAGTGCTACACGTGTGAAAGTAGCCTTACCCTGTATGTTTTGTATTGCCGTATGTAATGTTAAGACGGAATATGTTAAGTTGAGAATTTGGCTTTTGGGGGGGCAGGCACATTTTTTGCACAGGGGCCCTCTGATGTCTGGGGTTGAAACGACATTGGCTCTACAAGGGGCACTAAAAAGAGGTATTTTTTTTATACTGGCACACAACAGGGCATTTTTATTTTTACTGTTACACATTGTAAAGAGAATTATTACTACGGGGGCATTATGGTGGGCTTTATTACAGTTGAGGGAATATAAGGAACATGAATACTAGTATTAGCACTATGGGAGCGTTATTACATCTGGGACACAGTAGGGTCATTATTACTGTTGGGGCACTATTACTACTACATGTTGTCTGGTGGATAATTATTTCTGTTGGTAGGACTTTGGGGAACACTATTACTGTGGGGGCATCCTGGCACAGTATCAGCTTCGCACAATTATTTTTGGGGGACATTATGTTTAGACTGTTAGGGTTGGGGACACTGTTTCCTGGGTGTAGTTATTTTTTACGACACTGTGTATCAGTAATTATTGAAGGGGATCTATCTGTGTGTAACTAGTATAGGGAGCACAGTGGGCACAGTATTGGGGGTGGCAGGATGGGACATTCAGAAGGTTGATGGAAAACTAGGAAACTAAGATATCTGTCTGTCAAACTCTGCAGAGACTATATATTGCTGAAAGACACCATCATGGCGGTCTGGTCTGAAAGGAGAAGATGAGGAAAGAGAACATCTACATCTAAGGAGATGTCACTGGATGTACGAGGTATGTGGACCTGTATTGGGCTACCTTCACATCTGCGTTAGTGATTCTGGCAGGCTGTTCCAGCAGAGAACAGCCTGCCAGAATTCACCGGCTCCGGCACTGCTGGATGCACTATTGACTATAATGGGGTTCCGCAGAGATCCTGCCACAATCTGGCAAAAATGTAGAGAATCAGCGGGACACAAACCGATGCATTCTCTGCCAGATCCGTGGCCGGAGCGTAGTGCTATATGTGTGAAAGTAGCCTTACCCTGTATGTTTTGTATTGCTGTATGTAATGTTAGGACGGAATATGTTAGGTTGAGAATTTGGCTTTTGGAGGGGGGGGGCGCAGGCACATTTTTTGCACAGGGGCCCTCTGATTTCTGTGTCCGCCCCTGAGCTGGTGGATGTTTAATCTAGAAGTTCTAATAAAGTTTGTGTAGGTTCACATGCAGCAGATTTATAAGAGAAAATTTGTGGCTGAAAATCCTTTGCATACATCAGAATGGGACAGTATGTGCAGCATGTTCATGAATTTCTATCCCATTCAGGTCCAGTCATGGAAATTGCACAATCCTGAAAACACCTGTTTGTGATGTTGTGATATCTACATATCCAGACCTAGGTTCCATATCAGGGTGCAGAACTTCTTCTTGTATGGGCAGAGAATTAGGTTTCTTTTAACTCATTCTGATCTTTATCCCTCTCGGACAGGAGGCCAATATATATATTACACAGCATATTTGGGACAGGCTGTAGGCAGCACTAGTGTCTAGCCTGCTATCAAGAAACCATCACACTGACGCAGGAAGCTTTTTAGCTGCTGTATCTTGTCTAAAGGCTGTAACAAAAGAGTATACGGTGTGTAAATGTCATTGCTCCTGCGCTGAGTGTTACTTTGTGTACAGACATTGTGAAAAGGCTGCCGTCCTTCTAAATAAATAATGATAATGATGGTTAATAGCTCCAGTGTCTCCCCAGTGAGCAGTCTCCCAGAGTCCCTTGCTGCTGGGAACGTGAGGAGCTCATGAATATTCAAAACTGTCACATGATCACGTTGCTATGACACAAGGACCCAAAAATACATCCGTTAAAAATTGGAACAGCAATAAAGGTCCTTGAGTGACAGACAGGGGGACACAGAGAGGTGGTCACAGACATTCTTATGGTGGCAGTGCAGAAATGTGAATGGAAAAATACGTTATGCCTGGTGATAGGGGTCACATTTATACGCTGCAGAATAGGCAGTGATTGGCTAGATATCTCTATGTGAGAGGAGACAGAATGAGACAGCTGCATGGCAGCAGGACTCAAAGTGACAAAGAGAAAGACAGTTGCTTGGCAGCAGGATACAAAGCTGAAGACAAGGACAGACACAGTTGTGTGACATCAGGAGACAAGCAGCTGTGCAGAGCAAATGACAAAGACAAAAGACACCAGCGGAATAAGGAAAAGAAGGAATGTGGCTACATAATAGGGGTTAGGACCTTTAACAGTAGCGGAGATGTGTTAGAAGACAATATGCAGGACATGGGCTCAGATTACATATAAAGATTAAATGAAAGGTGTTTTTCACCACTATTAACACTCTATTACACTAGTTAAAGGGGTTCTCCGAGTTATATATATTGATGACCTATCCTAAGGATAGGTCATCAATATCAGATAAGAAGAGGTCCGACACCCGCCACCCCCGCCGATCAGCTGTTTGAAGTGGAGGCGCGCGCCGTATCAGCGCTGCCTCCTCTTCATTGTTTACATGCTGGCCGATACAGGGGTAGTGGTGAGTAGGTGTAATTACACCTCACCGCCCCATTCATTTCTATGGGAAGAATCGCTTCCATAGACTTGTATGGGAGCGATTCTTCTCATTGAAATGAATGGGGCAGTTAGGTGTAATTACACCTACTCACCACTACCCCCGTGTCGGCCAGCATGTAAACAGTGAAGAGGAGGCAGCGCTGATACAGCGCGCACCTCCTCTTCAAACAGCTGATCAGCGGGGGAGCCAGGTGTCGGACCCCCGCCAATCTGATATTGATGACCTATCCTGAGGATATGTCATCAATATATATAACTCGGAGAACCCCTTTAAGGTCAGAGGCGTACACACATCCATACGTCTCATAGCAAAATATGAGACCCTCATCTTGTTTCCCAGTACATGTGCAAGTAACATGAAATGCAAAGCAGAACACCACAGATTTTTCAATTAAAGGGGTTGTCCTATGAAAAATGTTCTGCATGTCTCAAACCAGCACGTGGATCTGAATACTTTTGTAATTGCCACTTATCCAAAACTTAGTATATCCGCAGAGTTATTCACTGAAATCTATATGTATAGCGCGACCTGCTCTTTGCCGTTTTTTCTAAATTCTTTGTCCGGTTCACTGAGGTTGACATACATTGTCAGTTCCATCCTTCAACTGCCATAAGCTGCAGGACATGCCCCCTGAGCTGCCAGTTTGAAATAAATCTAGCAGAGCGATTGGAAAAATGAATTTGGAGATATATGGAGGTATAGGGCTAGTTCTAAGTTTGTCATAGTTATCTACTATATGATATCTTATTTTCATTTCTTACAATGTATATTGGATAACCCCTTTAAGCGGAAGATGTTTTAATAAAAAATGTAATTAAAAAAGTCACCCTCGGCTTCGCCCCCTTGAACGGTTACTTCAAAAATATAGCACCTATTCTGAACCCTATTTCTGAATGTATTTACACCACACAAGTGGCATTAATACACATATAACATTTCATTTCTTTCACATAAAATATTACAAAGCTGGCTGCCTGCAAAGCTCCACTAGAGGGAGCTCAGTGCATAGGAATTGATATGGTTACCATTGCCTGCAATGGAAGTTGTAATAATCTCTTTGCATGGAGATCCCCCTAGTGGCTGCTGCATGAAACTGCAGTATTTTCATGTGGCTAACAGAAAGAGATTAGGACCAGGCACCCCCTTCCCTCTGGCCTCTTAGGAGCGTGTGGTTTGCCTTCATGGAAGGTACAGAGTTGATGTGTATAAGCCAAAAGTAAAGAGCTTGCCAAAATCGAATTTATCACATGACCTCTTATAGACTATATCATATGTAGAATTGTACAAGAAATAAAAATTGGAATATACTCCATTAGCATTAAAGCACTAACTCTATAACATTTTAAGTCCAAAATTATGTGCTATTTGATTTCATAACATACACTATATGGACAAAAGTTTTGGGACACACCTCTCAATCATTGAATTCAGGGGTTGCATTCAGTCCCATTGCGACAGTTGTATAAAATCCAGCAGCTAGCCATGCAGTCTGGCTTTACTAACACTTGTGAAAAAATGGGTTTCTCGATAGAGCTCACAGAATTCCAGAGTGGTACTGTAAGGCCCCTTTCACATGAACAATACAGAACGTGTCAGGGTCTGTTCTGTGAAAAACTGATGTGTTTTTTCATGCATGTTCAATCAGTTTTGTCTGAGATTGCTTTCAGTGTTTCTGTTTTTACCTTCTGGATGGCATCCATTTTGCTTCTGTTTTTAATGTTCGTGAAGAATGACACTCAACATCTCCTTGCAACCATCAGTGAAAAATACTTTCCATCCGGATGCCTTCCATTTTTTCACAGAGCCGATTCATCCTTTATGGGGCAAAGACTGTGGGAGAAATGAACAGTATCGAACATGCTGTGATTTTTCCTGAATGCAAAGAGGATCAGGTGAAAACTATGCTGATGTGCACACACCCATTAAAATGAATGGGTCAGGATTCAGTCCGATGATATCTGTTCACAAAATAGGACGTAAAACCCTCTGGTGTGAAATTAGCCTAATACGATGTCATGGTTGTAACTAGAAATGAGCGAGTAGTGAAATATTCGAAAGTTCGAAATTCGATTCGAATAGACCGCGAAATTCGACTATTCGACCGAATATCGAATCCCATTAAAGTCTATGGGAAAAAAATGCTCGCCACTTGGAAATCTCAATTCGACCACTTGGAGGTCACCAAGTCCACCCTGAAACCTCAGAAAAGGATGCCAACACTGCTGGAATGCAACTGGGACAGCAGGGGAAGCATGTCTGGGTGCATATAACGCGCCCAAGTCGCACTATTACGCCACTATCACAGCCTCTCAACAATACACTCCAAAGACAATGTAACCTCTCTGTAAAGTGAGACCATACAAGGAAACCTTCTTTCCTCTACATTGCCATGGACCCCAAGCCAAACTAGACAAAAAAGAAGATGAAATTCTGCACCCCTTAAAATCACGTTGCCTATGACAACCACAGATGGCATAGGCAAGGGGGAAAGCAAATAGACCCCACCCCTAATTGTCATTGTGTGTGTGTGTGAGATGTGGTCAGACATGTCTTCTTTAAAATGTAAAAACAACTCAAACACATGCAGAAGCCTTAAAATGCCCAAATTGTTGGCGCTAGAGATGTCAGTGACCCGACCTGGCCCAGTGTCATGTCTAGCAGGTAAAGCAGTGGGGATGTTGAGGGATGCGTAGGACCGCAAAAGGCAGGAAGAGGCCGTGGGCTGGCCAGAGGCTCATGGAAAATTTTGTGGAGGCCCAAGAGGTGAGAACGTCTTAAAAATTGTGTGGAGGCTAAAGAGGTGAGACTCTTAAAAAATTATGTGGAGGCCCAAGAGTGAGACCTCTTAAAAATTATGTGGAGGCCCCAAGAGGTGAGATCTCTTAAAAATTATGTGGAGGCCAAGAGGTGAGACCTCTTAAAAATTGTGTGGAGGCCCAAGAGGTGAGACCTCTTAAAAATTATGTGGAGGCCCAAGAGGTGGACCTTCTTAAACATTTTGTGGAGGCCAAGAGGTGAGACCTCTTAAAATTATTGTGGAGGCCCAAGAGGTGAGGAGGCCTCTTAAAAATTATGTGGAGGCCCAAGAGGTTGAGACCTCTTAAAAATTGTGTGGAGGCCAAAGGGTGAACCTCTTAAAATTGTGTGGAGGCCCAAAGAGGTGAGACCTCTTAAAAATTATGTGGAGGCCCAAGAGGTGAGACCTCTTAAAATTATGTGGAGGCCAAGAGGTGAGACCTGTTAAAAATTTGTGGAGGCCCAAGAGGTGAGACCTTTAAAAATTTTGTGGAGGCCCAAGAGGTGAGACCTTGATAAAATTTTGTGGAGGCCCAAGAGGTGAGACCTGTTAAAAATTTTGTGGAGGCCCAAGAGGTGAGACCTTGATAAAATTATGTGGAGGCCCAAGAGGTGAGACCTGTTAAAAATTTTGTGGAGGCCCAAGAGGTGAGACCTGTTAAAAATTTTGTGGAGGCCCAAGAGGTGAGACCTTGATAAAATTTTGTGGAGGCCCAAGAGGTGAGACCTGTTAAAAATTTTGTGGAGGCCCAAGAGGTGAGACCTTGATAAAATTTTGTGGAGGCCCAAGAGGTGAGACCTGTTAAAAATTTTGTGGAGGCCCAAGAGGTGAGACCTTGATAAAATTTTGTGGAGGCGCAAGAGGTGAGACCTCTTAAACATTTTGTGGAGGCCCAAGAGGTGAGACCTGTTAAATATTTTGTGGATGCCCAAGAGGTGAGACCTTGATAAAATTATGTGGAGGCCCAAGAGGTGAGACCTGTTAAAAATTTTGTGGATGCCCAAGAGGTGAGACCTTGATAAAATTATGTGGAGGCCCAAGAGGTGAGACCTGTTAAAAATTTTGTGGAGGCCCAAGAGGTGAGACCTTGATAAAATTTTGTGGAGGCCCAAGAGGTGAGACCTGTTAAAAATTTTGTGGAGGCCCAAGAGGTGAGACCTTGATAAAATTTTGTGGAGGCCCAAGAGGTGAGACCTCTTAAACATTTTGTGGAGGCCCAAGAGGTGAGACCTGTTAAAAATTTTGTGGAGGCCCAAGAGGTGAGACCTTGATAAAATTATGTGGAGGCCCAAGAGGTGAGACCTGTTAAAAATTTTGTGGAGGCCCAAGAGGTGAGACCTTGATAAAATTTTGTGGAGGCCCAAGAGGTGAGACCTTGATAAAATTTTGTGGAGGCCCAAGAGGTGAGACCTGTTAAAAATTTTGTGGAGGCCCAAGAGGTGAGACCTCTTAAAAATTATGTGGAGGCCCAAGAGGTGAGACCTCTTAAACATTTTGTGGAGGCCCAAGAGGTGAGACCTCTTAAACATTTTGTGGAGGCCCAAGAGGTGAGACCTCTTAAACATTTTGTGGAGGCCCAAGAGGTGAGACCTCTTAAACATTTTGTGGAGGCCCAAGAGGTGAGACCTCTTAAAAATTTTGTGGAGGCCCAAGAGGTGAGCCATAAATATATAAATTTTTCTTATTTACGGAGCAATTCTACGGCGGTTAAGGAGGAGGAGGAGGAGGTGGAGGAGGAAATGGCACTTCATACAGATGGCACTTCACTTTTGGCTGCTTTCCACTGTTGGAGAAGCAAAGTCCGGGTCAATCCACTTGCTGTTCATTTTGATTAGCGTCAGCCTGTCGGCACTGTCGGTTGACAGGCGGCTGCGCTTATCGGTTATAATGCCCCCGGCTGCGCTGAACACCCTTTCTGATAGCACGCTAGCGGCAGGGCAGGCAAGCACCTCCAAGGCGTACAGGGACAGTTCCAGCCACGTGTCCAACTTGGAGACCCAGTAAGTGTAGGACGCCGAGGGATCGGGGAGGACAGGGGTACGGTCTGCCAGGTACTCCCGCAACATCCGCCGATACTTGTCCCTCCTGCTGATAGCGGGCCCCGCAGTGATGGAAGTTGCACGAGGGGGTGCCATGAACGTGTCCCACACCTTGGAGAGTGTTCCCCTGGTGGCTGTGGGCCTGATTGATGTTGTGGGACTCTGGGAGACCCTCTCCTCTCTGCCGCCAGCGATGGTGGGTGGGAAAATCTCCATCATGTTCTGCACGAGTTCCCTCTGGTATTCCAGCAATCGATTCGTCCTCTCCTCTACCGGAATAAAAGAAGAGACGTTATCTTTATACCGGGGGTCCAGGAGTGCGAAGACCCAGTACAGTTTGTTCTCCACTATCCGGACAACACGTGTGTCCCGGGAAAAGCAGCCCAGCATGAAGTCAGCCATGTGTGCCAGACTCTGAATAGGCATGACGTCACTGCCCCCACCAGAAGGATCACTTGCCATTTCCTCCTCTTCCTCTTCCGCCTCCTCTCCGCCCCATCCGCGCTGAACCAATGGGACGCACACAGCCTGACTGCTACCCTCGCCGCCAGCATCCTCCTCCTCTTCCACAGCCACCTCCACGTCGTCCTCCTCCTCCTCATCCTCCTCCTCCTCCTGCAACTGCCACCGAGAAGCAGACAAAAGTGTGGTCTGACTGTGTAGCTCCGTTGCGTCTCCTCCTACCCCCGTCTCCTCTGCGTGCAATGCGTTCTCCCTTATTGCGATGAGTGATTCTTTAAGGACGCATAGGAGCGGGATGGTTACGCTCACTATAGCGTCCTCGCTGCTGACCTTCTTGGTGGACTCCTCAAAGATACGCAGTACATCGCATATGTCTGCCATCCATGGCCACTCGTGGTTGGCAAACTGAGGGAGCTGAGTTGGAGGCACGCGTGGATTCATAATCTGGTACTCCATCAATGCTCTCTGCTGCTCACACACCCTGGCCAACATGGAATAGGTGGAATTCCAGCGAGTCGGCAGGTCGCACAACAGCCGATGTTCAGGCAAATGGAGGCGTTGCTGGAGTTTTTTTAAGCTAGCAGCAGCTACAGTTGACTTCCGAAAGTGAGCGCACAAGCGCCGCACTTTCACCAGTAGCTCTGCCAGGTTGGGGTAAGTCTTTAGAAATTTTTGGACTACCAGATTAAAAACGTGGGCCAGGCATGGTACGTGATTGAGTTCGGCAAGCTCCAGAGCCGCCACCAGGTTACGGCCGTTATCGCACACGACCATGCCTGGTCCTAGCTGCAGCGGCGACAGCCACATCTCCGTCTGCTGCAATATGGCGTCCCTCACCTCTGGGGCGCTGTGCTTCCTGTCGCCCAAGCTGATGAGCTTAAGCACCGCCTGCTGACGTCTCCCCGCGCCAGTGCTGCAACGCTTCCAGCTAGCGGCTGAGGGCGATGTTAAGGCAGAGGAGGAGGAGGAGGAGAAGAGGAGGGGGGTTTATCAGAACCCGTGCTGGCAATCTTGGGCGGGGGTGGTAGGTAGGCCGTCTCTGTTTGCGACCCCGTCCCCGCTTCCACAACATTCACCCAGTGTGCCGTCAAAGAGATGTATCGTCCCTGGCCGCAAGCGCTTGTCCACGAGTCGGTGGTCAAGTGGACCTTTGCGCTGACTGCGTACCTCAGGGCCCGCCTGATGTTACGCGACACGTGCTGGTGCAGGGCGGGGACGGCACTCCGGGAAAAGTAGTGGCGGCTGGGGACGGAATAGCGAGGTGCGGCAGCCGCCATCAGGTCGCGGAAGGCCTGCGTCTCCACAAGCCTAAACGGCAACATCTCCAGGGCCAGCAGTTTGGAGATGTGGCAGTTTAAGGCTTGGGCTTGGGGGTGACTCGAGGCGTACTTCCGCCTGCGGTCGAACGCCTGCGAGATGGACAGTTGTTGGGACGAGGAGTGTGAAGGTGCAGGCGAAGAGGCGGGGGAAGGGGAGGCTGAAGGAGAAGGCCCCAAAGTAGCCGAGGCAGAGGCAGATGTGGAGGTGTCCTGGCTGGAGGTCTGGACCGCAGTGGCAGCACACAACAAAGGGGAAGAGGCAGTGGCAGCAAGACCGGGCGCAGGTTGTATTGCGTTTGCTCTCTCCCACTCAGCCCAGTGCTTGACTTCCAAGTGACGCCGCATGCCTGAGGTGGTCAGATTGCTCTTCTCAGAGCCCCTACTCAGTTTTGAGTGGCAGAGTGTGCAAACCGCGCTCAGTTTGTCATCCGCACAAACATTAAAAAATCTCCACACCACAGAAGTACGAGGCCTCGATGGGGGAGCTTCGCGCGACTGCCCGCTGCCGGGAACAGCTTCGGCCCTGCTGGCTGTGGCCTCACTTCTCTGTCTGGACTGTCCTCTGCCTATGGACATCCCTCTGCCTGTGGACATCCCTCTGCCTCTGGACATCCCTCTGCCTCTGGACATCCCTCTGCCTCTTGCTGCCTTTTTCGGTGCTGCGCAGACCACCACCTCTCCACTGCTTTCCTCGCTGGACATCACCCCTGGCCAAGTGGGGTCGGTCATTTCGTCATCCACCACCTCCTCTTCCACTTCCTCACTCTGCTCCTCCTGCTGCCCACTGGACATTCCAACAGCCTCCCTTGATGGCAACTGCGTCTCATCATCATCATCGCTCATGATAACAGATGCTGGCTCAGGGTCCACATCAGCAGGAGATGGCGAAAACTCAAGTGTTTGGGCATCACTACAAACAAATTCCTCTGCTAGCTCCTGGGATTCTTCCGGCACATCTGAAAAAGGACCCGAAAAGAGCTCCTGGGAGGGGTCAATGGTGGGATGACTCTGTTGGCCAGGTGTGGAGGAAGGAGGGTCAGAGTGAGACTGTGTGGATGACTGGCTGGTGGACAACTGTGTGGAAGCGCTATCGGCTATCCATTGCACCACCTGTTCAACCTGCTCAGGCCTCAACAGCGGTGTAACCCGCCCCCTGCTTAACTGTCCCATAAAGGCAGGGATTCTGGATGAGCGGGATCCTGGCTGACCCTCACCAGCACGCATTGTATCCCCACTGGCTTCAACAAGGCCCCCAACAGCATTTCCGCGCCCCCGTCCTCGTCCACGTCCTATTCCGCTAGCCCCCCTCCGCATTTTATTTTTTTTTGGTTACAATATTTTGCCTTCACAGCCATGAAATTATTTTGCAAGAGAACGCACAGTACAGTTGCCAATTATAAGGCCTATATATTTTATATTTCAAGGTACACAGCCGTGTACTAACTGTTCAGACGGTGGGTATTAACACCAGGTATTTAAATTAGTTTGCAAGAGAACGCACAGTACAGTTGCCAATTATAAGGCCTATATATTTTATAGTTCAAGGTACACAGCCGTGTACTAACTGTTCAGACGGTGGGTATTAACACCAGGTATTTAAATTAGTTTGCAAGAGAACGCACAGTACAGTTGCCAATTATAAGGCCTATATATTTTATAGTTCAAGGTACACAGCCGTGTACTAACTGTTCAGGACGGTGGGTATTAACACCAGGTATTTAAATTAGTTTGCAAGAGAACGCACAGTACAGTTGCCAATTATAAGGCCTATATATTTTATAGTTCAAGGTACACAGCCGTGTACTAACTGTTCAGACGGTGGGTATTAACACCAGGTATTTAAATTAGTTTGCAAGAGAACGCACAGTACAGTTGCCAATTATAAGGCCTATATATTTTATAGTTCAAGGTACACAGCCGTGTACTAACTGTTCAGACGGTGGGTATTAACACCAGGTATTTAAATTATTTTGCAAGAGAACGCACAGTACAGTTGCCAATTATAAGGCCTATATATTTTATAGTTCAAGGTACACAGCCGTGTACTAACTGTTCAGACGGTGGGTATTAACACCAGGTATTTAAATTAGTTTGCAAGAGAACGCACAGTACAGTTGCCAATTATAAGGCCTAAATATTTTATAGTTCAAGGTACACAGCCGTGTACTAACTGTTCAGACGGTGGGTATTAACACCAGGTATTTAAATTAGTTTGCAAGAGAACGCACAGTACAGTTGCCAATTATAAGGCCTATATATTTTATAGTTCAAGGTACACAGCCGTGTACTAACTGTTCAGACGGTGGGTATTAACACCAGGTATTTAAATTAGTTTGCAAGAGAACGCACAGTACAGTTGCCAATTATAAGGCCTAAATATTTTATAGTTCAAGGTACACAGCCGTGTACTAACTGTTCAGACGGTGGGTATTAACACCAGGTATTTAAATTATTTGCAAGAGAACGCACAGTACAGTTGCCAATTATAAGGCCTATATATTTTATAGTTCAAGGTACACAGCCGTGTACTAACTGTTCAGACGGTGGGTATTAACACCAGGTATTTAATTAGTTTGCAAGAGAACGCACAGTACAGTTGCCAATTATAAGGCCTATATATTTTATAGTTCAAGGTACACAGCCGTGTACTAACTGTTCAGACGGTGGGTATTAACACCAGGTATTTAAATTAGTTTGCAAGAGAACGCACAGTACAGTTGCCAATTATAAGGCCTAAATATTTTATAGTTCAAGGTACACAGCCGTGTACTAACTGTTCAGACGGTGGGTATTAACACCAGGTATTTAAATTATTTTGCAAGAGAACGCACAGTACAGTTGCCAATTATAAGGCCTATATATTTTATAGTTCAAGGTACACAGCCGTGTACTAACTGTTCAGACGGTGGGTATTAACACCAGGTATTTAAATTAGTTTGCAAGAGAACGCACAGTACAGTTGCCAATTATAAGGCCTATATATTTTATAGTTCAAGGTACACAGCCGTGTACTAACTGTTCAGACGGTGGGTATTAACACCAGGTATTTAAATTATTTTGCAAGAGAACGCACAGTACAGTTGCCAATTATAAGGCCTATATATTTTATAGTTCAAGGTACACAGCCGTGTACTAACTGTTCAGACGGTGGGTATTAACACCAGGTATTTAAATTAGTTTGCAAGAGAACGCACAGTACAGTTGCCAATTATAAGGCCTAAATATTTTATAGTTCAAGGTACACAGCCGTGTACTAACTGTTCAGACGGTGGGTATTAACACCAGGTATTTAAATTAGTTTGCAAGAGAACGCACAGTACAGTTGCCAATTATAAGGCCTAAATATTTTATAGTTCAAGGTACACAGCCGTGTACTAACTGTTCAGACGGTGGGTATTAACACCAGGTATTTAAATTAGTTTGCAAGAGAACGCACAGTACAGTTGCCAATTATAAGGCCTATATATTTTATAGTTCAAGGTACACAGCCGTGTACTAACTGTTCAGATGGTGGGTATTAACACCAGGTATTTAAATTAGTTTGCAAGAGAACGCACAGTACAGTTGCCAATTATAAGGCCTATATATTTTATAGTTCAAGGTACACAGCCGTGTACTAACTGTTCAGACGGTGGGTATTAACACCAGGTATTTAAATTAGTTTGCAAGAGAACGCACAGTACAGTTGCCAATTATAAGGCCTATATATTTTATAGTTCAAGGTACACAGCCGTGTACTAACTGTTCAGACGGTGGGTATTAACACCAGGTATTTAAATTAGTTTGCAAGAGAACGCACAGTACAGTTGCCAATTATAAGGCCTAAATATTTTATAGTTCAAGGTACACAGCCGTGTACTAACTGTTCAGACGGTGGGTATTAACACCAGGTATTTAAATTAGTTTGCAAGAGAACGCACAGTACAGTTGCCAATTATAAGGCCTATATATTTTATAGTTCAAGGTACACAGCAGTAGTGCCAAATATAGTTTGGTATGTAGCAGAGCACCTAATACACCACTAATGCCTCTCTCTGTCCCTACTCCAGCAGCTATCCCTGAATACAGCAGCCGTTCTCTGTAAAGTGTATATTGTAGTAAAGCTATCACTGTACTGCACTATAGTAGCCCTGATAAGGGCTTTTAATCACGCTCCTGCCTGTCCAACAGCTAAAACCTGTCTCTCCCTTCTCCAGCCTCTGTCCCTGACTAAGTTCACGCAGCATATGCGTACGAGCAGGAAGAGCTGAGTTTTTAATATTCGAGGTCACATGGTTTTTCCAGCCAATCCATGTAGACGCTGTTTTCGCGCTGCCAGCGTGCTCAGCGTGCCTGTCATACCCCCCCCTGCATGGTGATTGGTGGAAAAAGAGCGCCAGGGAAGGTGGGAGGGGAAACGAATTCTAAGTGCGCCATCGCCGTTATACTCGAACGAAATCGAGTTTCGATCGAATACCAGCTCGATCGAACACTACTCGCTCATCTCTAGTTGTAACAAGTCAGTTCATAAAATATTTTCCAGGATCAACTGTGAGTGGTATTATTACACAGTGGGAGTGTTTAGGAACAACAACAACTCAGCCAAAAAGCGGCAGACCACATAAAGTTACAAAGCGGAGTCTCAAAGTGCTGAGACAAAAAAGTGTATAAAAGTTGCCAACGCTCTGCTAGCTAAGTAACTGCAGAGTTCCAAACTGTCTTAGTATTAACAGCAGCACAAAAACTGTGCACCAGGAGCTTCATGGTTTGGCTGAGCAGCTGCATGCAAGCCTTACATCACCAAGCACAATGCCAAGTGTGTGATGGAGTGTTGTAACGCATGCCACCACTGGAAATGTGTTCTGTGGAATGACAAAACATGTCTTCTCTATCTGGCAGTCTGATGGACCAGTCTGGGTTTGTTGAATGCTAGGAGAATGTGACCTGTCCGACTGCACTGTGTCAACTGTAAAGTTTGGTGGATGAGGGATAATGCACTGTATTGCAGGGGTTGGCCTAAGCCCCTTACTTCCAGTGAAGGGAAATCTTAATGCTTCAGTACAACAAGATGTTTTGGACAATTGTATGTATCCAACTTTGTAAGAACA